>OZ005652.1:181239536-181279536 GCA_963930645.1 Salticus scenicus
AGTTACATTTAGTACTAATGAAATGCATTGCATTACCCACGGAGCCACAAGGACACAAGTCTGAATCAAGCTTATTAATCCTAAAAAGATAACTCGGGAAACTTCCATGTCCAGTTATAAAATACAGTAATACTTGATTTTTAATTTTGAAATCCATTGAAACATTAGGATAAATATCATAAGTCCACCTGCCAGTATCTGATAAGTTCCAATGAACCTGCCAGTCACTAAGTACCTTATACAATAAAATTCTTTTCAAGTAAGAAATGGGCAGAGGAACAATTTGAGACTGACCGAAAAGAACCGCGGATTTAGCCAATGAGTCTGCCAATTCATTGCCAACAATTCCAGAGTGTCCCTTAATCCACATTAGGAAAATTTGTCCATCGTAATTTTGTAGGTCTAACAGAATATCCTGTGCAATTTTAGACTTAGGCACCAAATTTTTTAAACTTTCAATAGAAGAAAGGCTATCCGAGAACAAGACACAGGAACTGAATTCTGAATTAATGAGCCATTTTATGGCTGATGAGATTGCCATCATTTCTGCTTGAAAGACAGAGTTTTCTTTGCAAAGTTTAACTTGCTTATTGTATATAACTTTTCCGCAGTAGATGGCCACCCAAGCAAAACCAGTACCATCATCCGTTTTACTTCCATCAGAGTAGATCCTTAAGGTATCATCATCTGAAACGGGCTCATTCCACGTAAAATCTTTAACTGCATAAGTAGGATCAATATTACTTTTATAATTCTTGGACTCAAAATCCTGAATGCCATAATAATTATTCTGGAAATATATAGACTCGTTTTTGTATTGAATTTTGAATTTGTTTACCAATTGTTTCCCTTCTAAATGGATGGGGGGAATTCCCAAAATTTGACAGATTGCATCAGTAGAAACCTTTGAATAAAAATGCATTATGTTAATAATAAAAACCCTTTGGCAAGAAGACAATTTACTATAGCCATGAACATTGATATGTGGTAGCCAGGCCTCCGCCGCATACAAAATCTTGGGCTTCACCACAACTTGATACCAGATTTTCCTCATCTGGGGACGAATACCCCATTTTACACCAGATATTTTTTTCATATTGTCACTAATAGAATAGATTTGGTCTCTAACATTTTCTAAATGAGGCAAAAAAGACAATCGCCCATCGATGATGACACCCACAAACTCATAAAATTTTTCACATTTTATGTTAATATTGCCAACTTTAAAAATCGGCGGACGATTGCCAAAGTCCTTTCCAAAAGTTACAAATTTTGTCTTATTTTCCGAGATTTTTAACTGTAAATTATCACAAAAATTTTTAAAAATTGTAATATCCTTGTTAACATTATTTTCTAATTTAGCTCTAGCATTCCCAGAGTCGATCAAAGCAAAATCATCAGCATATGCAATGAGAGTAGCGTCCATGTTATCAAAAATACTTAAAATATCATTAATTAGGACCAACCATAAGATTGGCCCTAAACATGAGCCTTGAGGACAACCTCTACCTATCTGAACAAAACTTTCCGAATGTTGCGTTTTAATAAATCTATTTTTAAGATAGCTCTGTAAGACATTAACCAGATAATCAGGAACATTTATTTTACGTAAAGCTGCAATTATACATGTCCAGTCAGCGTTATCAAATGCTCCGGAAATATCAAAAAATATACTTGCTGTATACTTATAAATCCTATTCCTTTCTTTAATATTAGTAATAATCTTGTCCAAACATTGGGTCGTATTTCTTCTCTCTCTGTAGCCAAATTGATTCATATGTAAAATATTGTTACTTTCCAAGTAGTGAGTCAAACGGACTACAATAATTTTTTCAAAATTCTTACTCATTACTGGAAGAAGACTCACTGGGCGATACGACTCTGGGTTCGTTGCTATTTTATTTTGCTTTATAAAGAATAATACAACCGCTCTTTTCCAAGAACGTGGAAAATATCCCATGTCAAATAAAGCATTATACATGTTTATAAAAAGATCAGGAAGTACATCCCTAACGTACTTGACAATCCTTAAATCAAAGCGATCATACCCTGGAGCCTTATTCACATTCATTGAATTAATGGAATGATCCAATTCCTTGACATTAATTGGTTTAAATAACGAACTATTGATATATTCTTCTTCCACATTATTTACTACCTCAAAGTGATGATCTACAAGCCTTTGTTGTATGTCTACTAAATTTGAATCAATCGGCATTCCTGTTAAATTAGTTACTATAGCACTTTGTTTCTTACTTTTAAGGACTGCATAAGCACTCCCAAAATTATCATTCGTCATAGAACAATAACGTCGCCAAGAACACACCTTAGCTTCCTTAATCTTCATCTTGTAAAGAGCTCTATGTTGTTGTAATCTTATCTTTAACTCTATTGAATTATTTCTCTTATATTGTCTATAGATAGCTTTTAATTTATTTCTTAAAATTTTTAGATCGTTATTCCACCAAGTTATTTTAAAATCTTTCCGTTTACCTTTATATTTGAAATTATTTTGACAAACCTTTAAAAGACTATCATAAAAATCATTCAGGTTATTGTCAAAACTTTCAATGTTTTTGTTTCGCAAGAAATGTTCATCATAATGTGCTAAGTATTTATTAATATCACTATTTAAACGATATTTGTTACAAAACTTTGATCTAAATCTATCATATTTTAAGCATACTGTTTCCGCCGTGATATCGTAAGTAATATAGCGATGATCAGAGCACGTTTCATAATCCTGAACAGTCCAGTTACGTACGTTATTCAATAATTTATAAGACAAAATTGTCAAGTCCGGGTAACCTGATTTATAAGGCGTCCAAAAAGTAGGAATCTGGTCTCTATCATTTACCACATAAAGGTCATTAAGAGAGCAATCAATAATATGAAACAATATTTCCTACAATACATATTACGAAAATATACATCTGGCATGTACATTTTCGTATTACGTTTTTGGTCGCTAAATACAAAAAACACCAAGGACGACAGAATTTTGAAAGTTAAAATTAAAATTTTGTCAATTTGACAGCAAAATAACTCAATCTAACACATGTGCACGACAACTAATTTATAATTATACCAATTATGGGGATTAAAATTTGGAAATAATTTTCCTTAATTTTTTATCATTTTTTACAAAAAATCCAATGGATAACTAACATGGGGAATCTTCTGTTTGGCCCCTCCGATGGTCAGTGACGTCACACTTCGCTTGTGTATACAAATAAATGTATAATTATAACATTTAAAAATTAATTTTCTTTCAGTTAAAAAATTTGTATGTTCTTAATCTTATTACAGTAAAAAAAAAAAAAAAAAAAAAAAACTAATTTTACTTGTTGTGTAAAAATTGTTTTGGTTAATAATTTGAGTGTTAGTGAGGAAGAGAGTGTGGATAAAAAGAGTGTTTTTATCCAGGATTTAAAATGAATAAAGAAAGAGTGACTGTGTTAGCATGTTCTAATGCAACAGCAGTTAATAAATTACCGCTATGTATATAGGGAAGACAAAGAAGAATAAAAATGTAACGTCAACAGACATCATGTTTATGACATGTAGGTATAATATTGCTTCCTCGTCGATTATAACATCCTTTCTTCAGACAAATCTGATAAATTTCTTCCCCTCAAAATATCATTAATGTAAATGTGCCACTAGTTTGTGTAAAGGGACCCCCGAAAGAATGCCAAAGTATTTTGTTCTATGAATGGTACTCCTGTAAACCATATTTTAGTATCTTTATTTGGCGCAAATTAAAATGAAATTGAAATTTATCATTCATATGCACAAAATAAAATAAAATGAAATGAAAATGCTTTTTATAAAATATAATGCAATTAAAAGTAAAGTATACAGGGCTATACAGTCAGTAAAAAAAGTGTCCGAACACTAGTAAAAATTCCTATGTAAAAAAGTACACTTCATACGGTTTTGTTAAATAAATCCTTGTCGAATCCTGTTCTTAGTCAGTGTAAGAACATGATTCGATAAGTATTTATTTAACAAAATCATATGAAGTGTACTTTTTTTACATAGGAATTTTTGCTAGTGTTCGGACACTTTTGTTACCGACTATGCAAAAATATTTAATCACATTAAGGGCTATAATTGGAAATTGTTGGAATTGCATTTTTGTTTGCATTAAGTATTTTTAGCACTTTCTAACAATGTTTAAGAGCGATTATGATTTGAATTCGTCTAACTGCCCGTCTGTCTGTATATCCATCTGTCTAGCATCTGCACATATTTCCAGATTTCTTTAAGATGATATATGTAATTGATGTTATGGCATGTTCTTTATTTAAAATGGTATAAATAGCACAAATGATTTGTATTACAGGATCATTCAAAGGAATGCTAATGCATACTGAGTTTTATGAGAGGCATTTTTATAAATCATATTTAAGTAACTTTTTACTGCATAAATCACAATGAAATTGACATTTATTGTTCATATGCTGATATGTTGCTGCAAATAATGTTAAAAGTGCTTTTGTAGAATATGCAAATTAAGCGCTCATATTTATAGGGATACACTAAAATGTACAGAAACGTTAAGATATACAATTGGAAAGTGCTGGAATTGCATTTTCAGCTCTGAATAGCTTTTGTGATAAGAATTTTTAACACTTTATAAAAATATTTGCGAGTGATAATAAAATCAGTTAGTGTATATTTCTATATTTCAACTTTTCTATCTTTCTGATTGGTGATTATGTAGGCAAAGTATCATAGAAAGTCAAACGATCCAACTTATAACATATAGTTGATAAATTAATAACAAAACATTTTGTAATCAGAACATATGGAATTATTTTCCTGTATTTCACTGTAAATATAATTAACATCGAGTTCTTTTAATAACTGATTATTAAATCTTTTTTTAAAATTGAACGCAATAAAACTTCATGTGTCAGGACATTTGAAAACATACTATTTTCGTTATTAGTTAATTTCTTTATATTGGAAATAGTCCATATTCTTATTGTTTATTTATTACTTATTTGTGAAGGGGAGTGTGTAAGGAAACAGTTATTTTCTTAAAATTCAAACCGAAACATTTCAGATTTCACGTGTTAATTTTTTTTTTTTTTTTTTTTCGATTAATGTACTACAGAATATTGGTTTTCCAAAACATAATATTTTATAGCATTTATCAAAAGTGATTATAATTGAATTAAAAAAAAAAATACAATGGATTATATATATATATATATATTGTAAATAATTATATTACTTACATGAACTTCAAGCTAAGTTATCTACTAATTGAACTGATCTATGTTTATCTATATTTATTTGCTGAAAATAATTTATTATATTGAGCAATAGTATATTTTTAAATAGTCTTTTTTATATTGTTTTATTTAACTTGATTAATAGATCATACGGGTTCACAAGGTATAAATAATGAAATATTTTCTTGTATTCTTCAACAGACAATTAAATTTAATCATAAATATAACACAGTATAAATATTAATAAAGAAAAATGCGAGTTAATGTTACCATATTTTTAGCAAACAAATTGAATTTGAATGAGATTTTCCTCCCCCCCCCCCTCTTTAAAAAATTAAGTAACAGTTTTGCATATAAATATTTCAATAAGTTATTATTATTATTTTATTTTAAGTAATTACATAAAATAAAAAGTTTTGAAATACTGTGTGCTGTGTAACAAGTGCCTCTATATATTAAAATTTTAAAATAATACGTGATAGGTAGAGAAAACTACTGGTAAACATTTATCTCAAGTCATATGTAAAACTACAGAGAAAACCAGAAATGTTAAAGAATCTATTTCATATATGCATTTTAACCCATTTTCGGCCAAAAGTGCGCAAACGTACTATTTCAATATATTTTCCACTAATTTTATTTTTCTGCTATTTTTAAGGGTTCTGAAGATATGTATAAAATGTTAGTAATTCAATTGCAGCAAACACTTTCTGTTGAGAAATTTTCAAAATACGCTAGTTTTCTAACTTGAAACGAATTTTAACAAATTCGACTTTTTGAAAATGTATAATTATTTCACTTGAGATTAATCATATGTTTTTATAATGGATTAAAGTTGCAAGTTCTATAGATAAGATAAAAATCAAACAAATGTCATAAAAAACTTAGAAATTATTATTTAAATTTATTTTTTATTTAAAATTTATTTCTAAAATAAAATATTATTTTTCATGCATGAAACGTATTTTGTGTTTTAATGAATGTAATTTAAGCATATTTCAATCAAAACAATACCACATTTTATAAAATTTCTATGCTTGGCCTAAAATGGGTTAATGACTAATATTAATTTAATTAATCATTGGCGAGCGTATGATTGCGATTTTGAATGATTTTTTTAAAGTAGAAACGTGCATTTTAAATTTTTATATTGAGAAATTAAATGATAAAAATACAGAATAAAGATTGAGAATCTCGATTACTTACTTTTAACTGAGAGTTGTAAATTCACAGAGACTCTGGATAAATATTTTTGTAAATTTACAGAAATTTTTTCTGTGGTGTAGAATAGAGTTATGCGGGGTAAACGAAAGAGTCTTAATTCTCTTCATAAATTTTATTACGGAGTATGTGCAAAAATTCTGCTTTTGTATTAAAAAATTTTAGATGAGATTTTTATTTAAATAAGTTAAAGGATTTTATTACATGTGAATGATTAATACGATAATATTAATTTAATTGAATGGTTATTCCTTACATCAACGAATAATGAATTTTTTATATAACAAAGCGCCAATGAATATGACTAAGGAATTAAATTTTGTTACATTTTAATTCCCGGCTTTAACGCAATAATAATATAATTACGACTTTTAATACATACATTCAATGTATTGCAGCTGGAGACTACATTAGACAGTGAGAATTTTATGCCAAGTACCGTTACAGTATAATTATGTTTATGCAAAACCTCATTATTAAAAAATTAACTAGATAACTATTTTGTTTACATTATCATATACGGGAAATTTTTTCATTCTTATCACTTCGAACTAAAATCTTAATAAAATAAATAACAATCAAAAGCTCTTCAGATATTTAAATTTTTTCTTTTTCTTTTCTTCTTTCTTTTTTTAATAATCATTTTTTAAAATGTGAATATAGAGATCAGAATTATATTTGTCCCAAGACAATTTTGTAATTAAAACTTTTATTTTTTTCATTTTCATTTCCTCTTTTTAATGCTTTTATAGATCCTTTAAACACAGTGATTTATTATGTCTTTCTTCATTTTAATTTTAATTGTAATTTTTATATTGCAATGTTCAATATTTTAGAATTTCAAAAGTTCATGAAAATTATATATTTTTTTTTCATGTTCGATTAATTGTACCAATTAATTAAGAGTTATTTGCTTAAAATAATTCTGCATTTTATAATATAACTACTTCTATTTCGAACCAATTTTATTCAAAATGTTACAAGGTTTATTTTCTGTTTATTTATTTATTATTATTATTATTTATTTATTTTTTATTTTTTTTTTTACTTCGCTGCAGATTTTACTTATTTATTTTTTCTCGCTTGTTTATTTTTCTTTTTCTTTTTCTTTTTGCTGAGCGACTATCTTTTTTATATCTAGTACCATTATTGATAGAAAAATTTCTTCATAAAAATAAGAAAAAACACTCGTAAATAGAATAAGCAAACAAAAATACAAAGACTATAAATAACAATAATTCAAGGCTGTTATAACAAATAACAAGTTATAATCGTACTTTTAGATTTCTTTATCATTTATCAATCTTATCTATTCCCCAGATTCTCTCATATTTTTCAAAGTTAAGGATAAATCGACAGTATCGGTGGTATGAAGAAATCGTTCTGTATCTATTTGGTTGGAATTGTTCGTTAAAATCACTGAAAAATCATAAATAGAACTTACATCCGTTTCGCTGTGAAAAAAGAGATATTGCGAAAAATGCACTTTCTAACCAAATAAAATTCAACAACTGTTATAGCACGTTTTTACATATAATTTTTTCCCTTTTATATTAAAAAAAACTACATAAATATTGCATATCTTAACTATATCAACCTTTCATATAGCATGCATTTGATTTGTACGCTGTAGAAAAAATAGACTTTTTTCCCAGAAAAAGTAAAAGAAAAATCCACATTTTTAACAGGAATATATACATATATATATGCATTAGTGTCCTTCTTCGTTATTTTTTGTTTAAATGTCACATTTAGCTGAGCTCTTTGAACATCAAAAACACACATATTTTAATATATATGATGAATTAAACTATGCACTTAACGAACTTTGAAATATTTCAGATTACTGGTTTATTTGACTCAAACGTAACTGTCGTTCACCAATTTATTAGGTTGCTAAAACATATTACATTTTTGTTAAAATCTATAATTTCTTTTATTCTTTAATTTTTTTTATACCCTCATACAAATATTGAAAAATCACATGAAAACAAAAATAACTGGAGAAACTAAAACTGCCGTTTATCAAAGAGTAACTTTGGCGAAATATTTAAATGAAACAACCATCATCGCATTTGAAAATTATATTGCAATTCATATAAATAAACATCTACAAATATTGAGTAAAATGTCCGAAAAATGCTGTTGAATGATGAAAATCAAATATTAGTAAGCAAACATCATAAATTGTAGAAATGTCAAACAATTGTTTTAATTCCACTTTTTATTTCGGCCTTCAAATTCATTATTATAAGATTTGAATTAATTTTTTATATGTAGTTTACATTTTACACTTTAAAAAATAGTGGAAATATTTTTATATAAACTGTTTTATATTGTTAAACAAAATATAAAGTCTAAAATAAAAATAACGAAAAATAAAATCTTTAATGAAAACTTTATCTAAATGATTTTATGTAGATCGTTAAAAGCTATTTATTCTCCTGGGTTATGTAATTTTAATAAATTTATATATATATATTTTTTTTGCAAAAAACTTTTAACTTGATAAATTATGTTTTGTATTTATATTGTTATTTTAAATCCTAAAAATATTTCAATTCTCTACGAAATTACTTATTTTCAATTCATAAATGTGATATTTAAATCATTTATACACTGTGAAAAATATGTCCTATTTGTTGCCAGAAATTCTCTGTAATTTGAGAAAATACGTTCTGACAACGTAATTTTTTCGGAAATTACGCACATTTTCTCAAATTACAGAGAATTTCTGGCAACAAATAGGACATATTTTTTACAGTGTTAATACGTTTTATTGAAATGTTCCGGAACTTTTGTATAGAGCAGTGTTAAATAAAGCTATTGTTAAATAAAGTGCAAAAGCCTACAATAAACACTTTTGTTTTAATTTTAAAAAATCTTGTAATAAAAGATAATATTAGTAGTTTTATGTAAATTGCTGAAACGCTGAATCTTGTATATTATGTGGACTTCATAAATTTATATTTCCTATATGTAGAAGCATAACTGATGAATTTTCTTTTGTAAAAATAACCATTCGTCTTTCTTTCATGGAATAATGTATACAGATCTCTGAAGAAAGTACATTTATCATTAATTTCCAGAACTTCATCCATCCACCTCCAGCTTTCCATTTGAATTCAAGTTATGACAGATGGACAGAAGATATAAAGATTTATATAACTTGGTGGAAGACTTATTGGACATCTTGACTTTGAAATAAGGTTTCATCATCATGGTTTTTCAGAAAAATAAATCTCTGTTTAAAGTAAAACAGAAAAGTTTGAATTTGATGATGTTAAAAAACTTGCGTCCTCGTTTGAGAAACAAATAAAGAACATACGACGCCACTGACACAGAGTAATTTACTAATAAATATCATATAAAACAGTGTTTAAATATTAAAGTTACTTCTAAAGAGAGAATTCAAATTCTTAGACACCAACTTTATTTTTAACAAAACACAGTAGTAAAAAAAAAAAAAAAGAAGTTGAAAGGCGTATCAAAAAACAAATGAACTGCACTTATTTGCCTAAAAATTGCTTAATCCATTAAACGTCGCTCTATGAATCTCACTGAAAATTTATGAATTTTCGCATATTTTGAGTTTTAATGTGTATTTCTAATCATATGTAGTTTAAATAATTAACAAAAATATATTTTGTTAGAAGATATGACATGTTTCCAAAATGGAAGATTTGACACCTAATTGGGGTAAAACACATGTTGAAAAACTGCAAAACCCTTTTAAATTAGTTTTCTTGATCCCTGTTTGTTATAATTTAAGAAAATAATTGTTTTATTTGATATCCATTGTTTTAAACCCCTGTACTCGAATGACTTACCTTTGCTGATTTTTTTTCTTTGCTGATGTTTTGCAGAAAAACAAACATCTTTGTTTGAATAATTAAAATATATATATATATATATAAGTTACATTACAAACTTTTTGAAAAAATTACCAACGAAACTAGAAGTTTCAATATTTAATGTAAAAAAGAAAAATTATATTTATCTTAATCACTTGTAGAGGAAAAAAAAAAAAAAATCTTAAAAAATTGTTCCCGCAGCGGGAGCTTTGGCGCCTAATGGGTTAATGTGAAATATATGCTTAGGCAAACAGATTATCCGCAATCAAAATGAATGAATTCACTGTATAAGTTTTTATCGCTTATTAATAAATCACACGATACTTTTTTTTTTTCCTGCTTATTTTCTTCATTTTATAATAGATCTATTTTTCACTATTTTTCGTAATTTTTCTGGTGATTTTGTCTTAAAAATGACGTATAAACTGTAACATAAAATTACATCGCCTTATAGAAATCAGCAAAATAATAATTATTATTATTACGTAAAAAATGGATTGAACAGTTGAAGATTAAATCTTCATATCTAATTTACCTTTCTTCTCCAAAAGTCTTCATGTTTAGTACTGAAGCTAAAATTAACTTTAGAATCGAAACAGGATGTCAAATTTTAGTATATCTATTGACATTTTTAAAGTTTGTTTCTAATTCAATATGAAAACCTTTATTCAATGTATATATATAATATATATGTATGTATGTGTATGTATATAATTTGCTATTTTTATAGACATAATTATCATTCAAATATCATTTTTTACATATGTCTTAGAAAATTTTAAAGCAAATAGGTGAGTGTTTTGTTTCTCTCTGGCGGACAAAGGACAGATCACTGTGATGCAATACTGTATGTATTTCATTCTGGGAGTATCAATATAAAAAAAAAACTCGCATAAGAAAGTAAGAATTGAACTACTTTAAATAGCTTTTTAATTTTTAGCGTAAAGCTTTTTACAGTACAGTATTAAGCTCTGTTTCGAAATTTTAAGCTAAAGGTTTTACATTATCATTATCCCTCATCTTTTTGTGAATCAAAAAATGCAATCAACAATTTTTTTTATCCAATAAATTATTTGAATAAATAAATAAATAAAAAGTGTTCACCAGAAATTTATTTATTTAAATTGCACGGTCAAAGTTTCTTTAGATAAAGCACATCGCAAGTTATCGCTATTAAAAAGAAAGTCATATCAAGAATAAAATTAAATAAGTAAAATAATTTTAATTCAAAAGAATTCATCATTTTTATTTATTTATTGTTATTTCAAGATTTTTAAATATTTTAGATTTAAGAACATCATTAGTTATTGTTATCAGAAAACAAAATTGTAGAAAAAATTGCATTAAAACAAGTTATCGTTATAAGTAAATTGCCTATAAATTAAATTCCTTTAGAAAAAAAAAACCGCAACCGGGAACATTATAAATATAAATAATAGTATGAATATCATAAATTTCAGTCCACTTTATTTATTTATTTTTAACTATCAATTAAAGTGTTTCTTATCCCAAATTACAACGCAAAATTTCGTTTTAAATATTGTTGCCATTCATTCCTCAAATATATATTTATCATTCATTCACATAATCCACGTATAATTTCATTCTCTTCATTTTACTCAAGATGTCGTACATCTTCATCATCCACTTCAAAGAGGAGAATGAGAAGGGGGCAAATCTAAAAATTTCCACCATCCTTCACCGCACATTTCTTCAGCCGTTTTAAAACGCTGGAAGCGAATAATCGTCACCAAATTCATCCTCCATAGCCTTACGTACCTCGGAGGATTTATATGTTAGAAATAAAGTTTTCTAATATAGAGCTAAGATTAGATTTCATCTCTTGCACCTAACGGTAACCATCGCTGCCTTCTTTACGGCAGCTGGGCCCGCGACCATTGATTTTCTGTCCCGAATTCTATGTGATGTCAACTGTGTGCACAGTATTTTTATTTCTTCTTTTTTTTCAGATTCTAAAGCAGTTTCTTCTGCTGTTTTCCGACAATTTTTTTGTTTTGTTTTGTTTTGATTTGTTTTCTAACAGATCCAATAACATAAAAATTTCAAGCGTGTGCTGGAACAGCGGGAAGTGAGAGAGACTTTATCACGAACTAATGTCAGTTTGGTAATGAAAATTTTTGAAGATTAAAAAGGAACTGCAAGACTTTCGTTTCTGTATTATGTGTTTTGTAATTAATTTTTATACATGAAGTTCCTTTAAGATACGAAAGAAGATCGTCGACGTAATAATCTATGTATATTTACGAGCAGTATTCGAAAATACAAAAGCTTTAGTTTATGTTAAAATTGAGGCTTCAAATCAATTTTTTCATTTCTTTCAGCTGGGAAATAAATCTTTTAATGTATTTTTTTTTTTCTTTTCTTCTTCCTTTTTTCAGTCTTATTGAAATATTTTCAGGTAAAAACGAATGTAATTTTCGTTATTCTAATTAAAATTTAAAGAAATGGATTAATTTATAAAAACAATTTTTTAAAGATAATTTTCTTTCTTCCATTATAAACTCATTATTATTTTCCCACTTTTTGCCTCGAAAATAATTTTGAACTATTAAATAGGGCAAAATTTTAAATTATGTTTATGCTTAAATGATTTAATCCTAAATAAATTATAATTAAAAGAAAGCATATTTATGTTTAAATAAGTTATATTTAAGCACTATAAATAAAGATGTTTTGAATTCAGACTCGTATGTGTCTGAAATACCGATTCATACACAAAAATTTTTGAAACAAGTAAATACACACAATTTTAGACAGAACACGTGTCTGAATTTAGGACACTCGATTTCCCTTGTAAAAAATGAATTGAGACAAGACTTGAATAACTTTGATATATCTGAAATTAAGACACATTACAATTTTGACACTTAGATATTAAGATATCTAGATATTTAGAAATGATATACTTGTATTATTTTTAGGGGTGGGAATCGATTAAAAGTTTTAACTGGGTTAATCGTAGTTCATTAATCGATTAATCGGTCGATTAATCGGATTTTTAATCGGTTTTCATTTTTTTATACATAATTTTATTTCAATGATGAATAAAACTCTCATATTGTGTACAGTCGGTAACAAAAGTAACCGAATACTAGCAAAAATTCCTATATTAAAAATGTAGAGTTAATACTGTTTTGTTAAAGAAATTCTTGTCGAATCATTTTCTTAGTCAGTCTAAGAACATGATTCGACAAGTATTTATTTCTCAAGTTAGTTCTTCTTTATCACTTCGGACTAGAACACATAATGTTATTTTCTATTTCTACTCCGATAGTTACTATCAGCAATTCTAACCAGACAATAAACGCTTGAAGATTTTGTAAAACCCTGTTGATATTTTCCCCATCAGAGGGATAGTGGAAATCTCAATCCCTTCTTTTCTTTTCTTTTTTATCTTTAGCATTTCCATTTTTGAAAGCTTCTTGTTTCTGAGAATACTATTGCCCTAGCCAACACTTTCTGTAGAAGGCTACAGACTGGTGGTGTTGCTCCAGCATGCACATGAAGCATCATTTTGTTTAATAACTGCCCCTCCCCTTTTTTTACTTCCTTATACAAAGTATAAGGAAGTATAGTAATCCCGATTTGCGAAATGGATTTTCTGTTTCACATTGCTCGAAAACGAATGATCACTGAATGTTCCCAATTTGTACGTGTGACTGTCACGATGTCTAGTTGTACACATGCAAGTGTCGTCTTAACACGAGCTCTCGGTTTAGAGATATAAGCGACTTTACACGTTTTTTCGTGACGTCTGTATGTATGTGTGTCTGTGTGTGTGTGTGTGTGTGAGTATGTCGCATAACTCAAAAACGGTTGGACGTAGAAAGTTGCGAATTGGTACATAGGTTTGTTATAACATCTAGTTGTGCACCTCCCTTTTTGGACTTTGTATGATTTTCCGTTTTGGAGATATTTAGGAAAATTAGGTTCATAATGGCCAAAATGTATCAAAAAACGGTAATAACTCAAAAACGGTTTGGACAAATCTTACAATTTAACTAACTTCCCGACTAGCTAGACATTTGAAACTTTCATAAAAGCTCAGAACACGTTGACAATGCATTTTAGAAATATTTTTAGCCAACTGTTTCGGATACCTGCTGCCTTCAGCAGCGTTTATATGATTCCACAGAAAAATTATTTAACTAACTTCTCGACTAGCTAGACATTTGAAACTTTCAGAATAGTTCAAAACACGGTGAAAATGCATTTTTGAAATACTTTTAGCGATCTGTTTCGGATTCCTGCTGCCTCCGGCAGCGTTTCTTGCACAAATCTTGCAATCGATTTTTAACTAACTTCCGACTATCTAGACATTTGAAACTTTCAGTAAAGCTCAGAACATGGTGACAATGCGTTTTTTAAATATTTTTAGCAAATTGTTTCGGGTCACTGCTGCCTTCGGCAGCGTTTATATGGTTCAACAGAAAATTTATTTAACTAACTTTCCGACTAGCTAGACATTTGAAACTTTCAAAATAGTTCAAAACATGGTGAAAATGCATTTCTTTTAATATTTTTAGCCAACTGTTTCGGATCCCTGCTGCCTTCGGCATCGTTACCTGTACAAATCTTGCAATCGATTTTTAACTAACTTCCCGACTAGCTACACATTTGAAACTTTCAGAAAAGCCAGAACACGGTGGCAATGCATTTTAAAAATATTTTTAACCATTTTTCTTGTTCCAATGACAATGCTTTTTAACATTATATATTTCTAAAGATGTATAAGGAAGTCATGTGGTGCCCACATCAGATTTTTTTCTATCAACAAAAGTGCAACATATTTTGTGAGGTTTTATTTATTTTTATTTATTTATTTATTTTATTTTGCTTTTTCTTTATTTGATGGATGTTTCTTAGAATGTTTGTTAGAAAAATATGTGAAAAAAAAAAATTTTAGGCAGAACAGCATTTTTACTTTAATTCGTAGTATGAAAATTTTAATCGGATTTTGAAAATTTTTAATCGAATTAATCGATCCGATTAACTCGATTAAAAAAATTGAACGGGACTAAGCATTGATCGATTAACCGAACCGATTAATCGATTAATCGGCACAGCCCTAATTATTTTGCGAATTTTTCACACGGAATCTATTTTAAAAAACATGTTTAAATTATTTTTCATGCCCTCTAAATTTAATATTATTATATACAATAATAATTACGCTATTAAAAATTAGGAATTTTCAAAGAATGGATTATAATGAATTATGTGTATCTCATTGCATAGAAGCATGCTTGAAATAATTTGTGAAACAGCGTATTTAAACACAAAACTTTTTGTTCCATGTTTAATTTATAATATATATACTATGTATATATATATATATATATATATATATATATATATATATATATATATATATATATATATATATATAAACACATAGAAGATTTTAGACCACTGAAATATATATATACACAGAGAGAGAGAGATTTACTATGGTCAGTAATAGTTACCTAATGCAAAAAGTAAGTAATCAAAAATAGCAGCTGCGTTCTAGGCACTTTAAATATCAAATAATGCAGGGTTTAAAATACTTCAATTGTCTCCTTGAAAAAAAAAAAAATCTTAAAACTGAATTTTTTATTTCAGGGACATTTTTGTCTATATTTTTAGACACCTGTATTTACGATGAGTAAATTAAAAATACAAAATTTTATATTATCTGGGAATTAAATTATCTTAACGCATTCATGACATGAGTGTGCAAACACACGCACATATATATATTTTTCTCATAAAAAAATATTTCCATCTTGAATTACTTTCATAAAACTTCATTAACTATATAGTTATGTATGACATAATAATTAAATGTTTCTGTGTTTAGTGTTTCTTCATTACATTTTACATATGTTGGGTACAATAATAATATTAATAAAAAATAAAAACAATAAATAAATAAATGGACGTTACTCAGTATATCATCATAATATACACGGATATGATTAAAATAAAAATAAAACCTCTACATATATATATATATATATATTGCGCTTTAAAGTTTTTTTGTAACATGTAGTAACGTGTAGTAATCGAAATGTAGTAATATATGTAACAAAAGCGACATAAACTATTTTAAACCACTAAGGTATTGAAATATTCTTATTCAGTTTTATAATGATGCCAAATTTTTAGCCAATGTACCATTTACATCTTTATAAGGGACCTATATGAATACATGCAGCTATTGGATTGGTGCTAAGCGTACTACTTTATGTTCCTAAGAATTTCAAAATATATGTTTACAGCAGTTTTTCACGCTGGTTACAAATATGTTATGAAAACGTTTAAATCGAACCGTTGAGTCACTATGGATGCAAACTGAAGTAGTGCTGGAGACAAATTTTAATTTTTAAACATTTCAAAATATATGTTTTCTTTCATAATTTGACACTAATTACAAAATATGCTATTTATACTTCTCTAAGTCGAATTATTTTTGGAATTTTGATTATTTTAATTTTTCCTTAAGTACGTGTCTCTACTTTCTGTGTTCATCACTGTGCGAACGTGTGTTTCAAATCACTGTTTCTCCATTCCTGTAAAAAATTACTTTAATTTTTACATAAATCCTCTGGCAAAAATGGGCACCAGAGCATTTTAATGTAACCCAAAATATTTGCAAAAATTTCTCTAAAAGAGTCTCCCTTTGCAGATATTTCTTCTACAAATTATTCTATTTACAGCAGGAACACATGGAAAAATTATTCTACTTAGAGCAAAATGTGCTGGCCAAAATGCAAAAATTACTCTAATTATTACAAGAGAATGTGCTGGCTAGCACATTCTCTTGTAATAATTAGAGTAATATTTTACAGTAAGCTACAGTTACCGAGACAGTGCCACTTATTTTTTACTCAGAAAATTACGATGCGATTAAACAAAGTATGTTGCTATCAGAAAATTTTGAAGAAATTTTGTCATTGAAACCGTAACCGTGAGAGCTTCATTGTCTTAAAATATCACAATCTCGATCGCATACTTTCAAATTACGATATACGATATTTCAAGTCGATTGGTTGAGTAGATAGGTTACTAGGGACTCATATTTTTTATCCTAGATTTATCTCAGTTTGTAGCTCACAAAACTTACTTTATTTGAGTACCATTTCCATTGAAACTAAATAATTAATAATAAACAGCACGGGTTAAAAATTGGATTTTTCTCTTTTTTTTTTTGTGCATATCAAAAATTTACAATAAACTCAAAGAATTCATAGAAAAATAATTTTTGTTTTAAGTAAAAAATTAACAATAAAGTCATATATCTACCTTATTGTAATTTACAAACTAAAAATAAGCTTAAAGAATTTATTCGAGAATCATTTCTATAGAAACGCAGTAATTATTAATAATAACAATAGTTACAGTTTAGGTCTATTTTATTTACCTGTAGTTTACAAGCTTAAAATGAATTCAAAGAATTCAGTCTACAATCACACTGGAACTCATTATTTAATAGTTGCAAGTTGCAATTCAGATATATCTCAACAACAGTACACTGTAAAAAATATGTCCTATTTGCTGCCATTTTCTGTAATTACAAAAAACATGTTCTGACAATGTAATTTTTTCGTAAATTACGCGTATTTTCTCAAATTACAGAGAATTTCTGGCAGAAAATAGGACATATTTTTTTACAGTGTAGTTTACAAGTTCAAAATAATTTCAAGGAATTTATTCTAGAATCATTTTCTTTAGAACTCATAAATTAATAATGGGATATTATATGATTTGCATATTTTCCGTGCGAAAAAGAAAAAAATGTTCTCTTTATATTTTATTTTTCGGTTTACTTTACTTTACTTTACTTTTCTTTTTTTCTTTCTTTCTTTCTTTTTTTTTTTTTTTTTTTTTTTTTTTCTTTTCGTGAGGTTTTAAGATTTTGAAACATATAAAAGCAAATTTTATTTATAGTCCTCATGAAGGCCAGAAAAAAAAAAAATATATATATATATATATATATATATATATATATCCTCAAGTGTCTTGGAATCCTAGAGTCACTTATCATATATCGTTTAGGATACAGTCGGTAACAAAAGTGTCCGAACACTAGCAAAATTTCCTATGTAAAAAAAGTACACTTCATACTGTTTTGTTAAATAAATCCTTATCGAATCATGTTCTTAGACTGACTAAAAAGAGGATTCGACAAGGATTTATTTAAGAAAACCGTATGAAGTGTACTTTTTTTACATAGGAATTTTCGCTAGTGTTCGGACACTTTTGATACCGACTGTACAAATAATCGTAGCAAAACGCTAAAATATTAAGAGTACACTGTAAAAAATATGTCCTATTTGCTGCCAGAAATTCTCTATAATTTGAGAAAATACGCATAATTTACAAAAAAATTACGTTGTCGGAACGTATTTTCTCAAATTACAGAGAATTTCTGGCAGCAAATAGGACATATTTTTTACAGTGTATAGTTTTCGTAGGCATTTACGTAACTAACCATTGGACTTGGGTTTCGAATGACAGAAAGTTTTATCTACCATTCACATCTTTCTCGTGCGAGAAACAGTAAATATTTCTGGTTTGTTTATTTTCAAGGCTACAAAAATTTCAGGGTCTTGGATCCAATCTGTATTTACAGTACTCATCCCGATAAGGGGACAGAAAGCTAAGCTTAAAAAAAAAAGAGAGAGAGAGAGAGAGAAAGTCTCTCAAGCTGTTATCTGTATCACCGAGAAGCCACTCAGAAACGGTAGATAACAGGTCTGAATCTAGACCGAATACAGATTAAGTCAGAGTTCAAATCTCGACTTGATCTACAAGGATGTGTTTGAGTCTCTCCAGTTTGCTCCCGAAACCTTAAAAGAACTGAGAAGATCCTTTAAGATGACAGTAACATGATGTTTAGATGTTTAGAAAAATAATTAGGTGCATTCAGAATACACCTCTTCAGATCAGTCGCGCGCATATTTTCTTTAATCTTTTGAATATTACTGATCTACCAGTTTTTGTAGTATTTCTTTTAACATTTGACTGGATTCGTTACAAAATAGGTCTATATACAAATGTTTTCAGCTTTTTGTTTTCTCAGTTGACAGTGGGAATCTCCTTGACACACTTGTAAAAATATTTTTATTCCTATATATGCGTCAAATTTACAGGTATTCCTAAACAACGAACAATAGCAGAAAAATCTCTGTATAGTAAAAAGTAAACTATCCATGCAACCTCCTAGTAAATTTGGAATTTATTTTTTTGTTTATTTGTAGTAATCACTTGACGAACAACTAATAAAAAAGTTTAGGGGAAAAAGTGGCTTTGAGGGTTTATGGAAAAGGTTTAAAAATAAAAGTTAATTTAAGTGAATGGTTTTAAAACTTTTTTTTTTTTTTTTTTTTTTCAATGTTTATAAATTTCGATAACGAATTTTTATTAATTTTGAATAAAAATGTCTTATCTCAGACTTGCAAACTGAGAAATCTTAGTTTCTAAATCTGAAAATTTTCCTTCTCCTTTTCTTCAAAATATCTTTTTTCTAGGATAAGAGGAAACGTTTCGGAATCGTAGGGAGCAATAAAATTACACTGAATTTTTTTAAACGCTTTCTTCATAAAACATCTGGTCTTTTTTTTTTTTTTTTTTTTTTGTTCCGATACATTTAGGTGCAATATAAAGCTTCTTGTTTTACTTGTTAAAAGGAAAACATTTTTGATTATATGAGTTTATAAACATATGATTAAATTTTCTTTATCGCCATGATTCGAAAAATGATTTTATATGGTATTGATTCTAAGAACGGATTCTAAGAGCTTAGTTTTAATAGATAATGATAGAATTTGACTTAGTTTTAACTGATGAATAGAAATTTTTCATTGGTAATTTTTTTTTTTCGCGGTATTGATTACATTTTGCTAAAAAATCAGTTTGTATTAGGTATACACATTAGGCAGCACAAGTATAACCAATGTTTCATTGTAAAATCCGTACGTTGTGGCCAACATGAAACTTTCCTATATATTTTCCTATAAAAAAACTCACTCGGTACAAATTATTTATTAAAATTATTATTTATTAAAATAATTTTCCATAAAGAATGCAGGCGATGTTTCTCTCATTCAGGTATTTAATATCCAAATAAAGTCGATTTTATGCTCTATTAATGATATCTTATTTTTTATTTATTTATTTATTTTTTTTTAAGAAAGAAATCAATAACTTTGCTTAACAGATTAGTTGTTCAATCAGTCGTTTTAAAGGTTCTGAGAAGTTTTTTTTTTTTAAATATACCCATATTAAAAATTTGTCCTCACTTCCCCTACATGGAATCGCTACTACTACGTGTCCAAAATTTGTTTCCTGGTCGACTATTACTATTTTAAATGTTTCTTTTCAATTTCATAGCAATTTCTTAAAAATAATTCCTATTGTGCACATTTATAGGAAAATTTGTCCTATATCGCCATGTTAAAAAAAAAAAAAAAAAAAAAAAACTGGATGGCAGTGCCGTCTGCTAGTCGATTTTCACCAACAGTTGATAGGCACTAACTTATGTTAAAGTACAATTACATATCAATTTGTATGAAATTATGTCGAGTAGTTGTTCATGAGAAAAAAAAAATTGTCATACACACAAGGACATAAGCAGACCGACATTTTTTAAAAATGGTCAAATCATGTTCCAGATCTCTCAAAACGCGTAAAGGCCGGAGTAGAAGAATTTTACAAAACCAATACTTTCTTCTATTCAGCATAGAAGAAAGTAAAAAAACGTGAGAAATTGGAGGAAAAGTAAAATCTTTTATTCAAATGTAATGCTGAATATATAAAAAAGAAAAAAATCCAAGAATCCTATAGTACATGCTAAAAATATGAAATATCCAGGTGTAGAGAGTTTTCAACTTCTATTCAGCATTTGTAACAGTTACAGTTTTAGGAAACTGTATCTAAAAAATAGGTCCATTTCTTCTTTGTGAGGGGGAATAAAAGTTTACAATTGAAGTTTTAAAGAATATACCCGTACAACTTACCATTTTGAATAAGTCATAGAAAAAAAAAAAATCTGCAAGACATAACAAAAAGATGGTGAAAGCACATTTCATCTCTATTTTTCAGAAGTCTTAGAAATACAATTTAATTTAATTTTTTTTTTTTTTTTTTTTTTTAAATTTGTCCGAAAGTCAAAATTTTAATATGTCAAGACGTCTTTATCAAATCAAGAATAAATTTCTAGGGAAAGAAAGGATGTAGAGAGGAAGATGTTTAAGAAAGTGTTTGAAATTCACTATTCATAAGAGATTTAAGTGCTTTTGATTTTGTTCTCTGCTTTTACAGATTTTTTAATTCGTAATATGCTGAATTATAAAGTGTTCAGTTACACAGAATAGTCACCAACGTTCCTGTATTAAACGACTACATGTTACGTAGATTTCTTAAAAGACAAATAGACGCCTAAGAAAGCATTTGGTAATATTGTTTTTACTTATTTTGATTCTCTTAAATGATTTTTCGCTCATCTCTACTAAGATTTATTATGGTGAGAATTGAATGTGTTTAAAAATGCATGAAGAATTTTGTTTGGTAATTGCAATATATATTTGAAATAAAGGTAATTATTTTGGAATTGAGCATTCCTTTACCATGCATTCACTTTTGAGCTTTTTTACTTTCCGAACATATATATGTACGGAAAGTATTGTAATCATGTCAAAAATCCGAATTTGAGATTTTGATGTTTCTATACGTTTTGAGGTCCCCTGAGTCCATTTTCACTATTTTTACGATGATGCAGTGGCGCACCCAGAATTTCTGTCTGGAGGGGGCTGAAGAATAATCGGGTCATGTAGTACAGTAAATAGGAGTATGGGCATATACGCACACGTACATTTAGTAAAGAATCTGCTTTAAATATTTCTTTTGAAATAAGTAAACGCATGAATGAAATTGAATTTAAGTTGAATAGCGCAATCGAGAAATTTATATCGGTATATAACAAGCTAAGTTACAGTTGTTCGGTCAGTTGGAATTGACATTGAGCTTGTAAACATAAAGTTGTCTGTTCATCTATGATAAAAAAAATATCGTGTACAATATGACAAGCTAGTGAACACAAAATTCATCCGAATGAAATGCCTTCCCCCATATTTCCATTTAAAATAAAATTTGATCAAATTTAATACTCTTCTGCGCTGCTTTACATGCATATGCAGTAACACGTAAGTAATTAAGAAATTATAATAATTATAGCCAAATAAAAGCTACAGTTGTAATATGTAGGAATTATAACAGAATTTCAGTTTAAATTTTTACATTGCTATTTTCCTTTAATCATCTGAAGTATTGGGGCGATGATTTTAGGTTCGGTTAACAGAAACAAGTCGGACGTGTAGTCTTCGTGGGTGTTAGTCAACACAGCAAGCAGGGAACAGAACCTCTTAATATCCTAAATCATTAATTCTATTCTAATATATATTACTTAGAATTTTTATTTGTTCAGCTAGCAAATATTTCAAGCGTTACCTTTCTGAGCTCATTACAGGATATTGTATTCCAGTATAATATTTATATATATTGTGAAATTTGAATTTTTATAACAGGAAAAAATTGCATTGGCCAAAAATGAAGCTTAGATCTCAGTGACATGAGAGGCAAAAATGAAAACTGTGCATGGACCCTACTGTGTGTTCTACTAACCGTGATAAAAATAAATAAGTGACCCCATCCTCAGAAGCATCTGTAAAATATCTTAACATATTGCTATCGGGATATTTTCCTATTTTGAACAGTAAACTATGCCTTTTGGCATTCCTCTAAATCATTATATTTTTAGAGAAATAATTTTGCGTATTTGAGATTAAACCAATTAAATTTTATCTTCAATTGATTTGAAATTTTACTAGCATGTATATGTGCTAATGACATAAGAAAGGCTTAACGAATATGCAAATTTCATTTTAAATTTAAAATATTGTTTCAGAGGAACGACTAAGAGCAGGGCTGATCTTTTATTTTATATCAAACGAGAATTTTCATTTACCAATGCGAATGTGTTAATTTTGCCCAAGGACAAAGTAAACTTTCACAAAGATGCTATAAATACTCATGAATTAAAATATAAAATTTTATGAACCTGGGATCCCATTTTTCTGACAAATACATCCCTGCTTACTTCCACATCAGATTGCTTCTCATGCCTGACTTTTTCGGTACTCCTTCGATTTCACAATAACAGTATATGCTTTAGGGCCTTAGAAGTCGATTCCTAAAAATTGCAATGCTATGTCTAGGGTATCTTTCAACTAAAAAACAAAGAACTAGTTCACTGTTTTTGTGTTTGAATGTAAGAATTTCAAAAATTCCTAAAAATTTGAGGTTTAATTTATAAACTTCATTTTTGCTTACAATATCTGTGTTTGAATAATATTTTTTCATGCATGTTTTTTACCATGTCAGCTAGTTCTGGAGGGGGCTTCAGCCCCCTAAGCCCCCTCCGTGGGTGCGCCACTGCGATGATGTATGTATGTGTGTGAGTGAACACGCTAGCTTCTAAACGCTTTGCTCCAATGCTGATAGTTGGTACGTATGTTGTAAGTCACTGTAGCACGAACCCTATTGATTTTGGTGAATCTAGCACTTACAGTTTTTTTTTACAGGGACACCAAGAAAAAGTCTTTATCATTATGGCCTATGGGGCCAAATTTTTAAAAGTGTGTAGGTCTAAGCACCTTATTAAACTGAGCAAAAGATTTGTACACATGTACACACTTTACCTATAGGTTACAGTTGCACGAACTGTATAGATTTTGGTGAATTTAGCACTTACAGTTTTTTTACAGGGGCACAAAGAAAAATTCTTTATCATTATGGCCTATGGAACCAAATTTTTAAAAGTGCGATAGCTTCTAAACGCCTTATTCAATTGAACTGAAAATTTATATGAATATTATATGTAACTGTTTCACTAACTATAAGCAAGCATTTTGGTTAATCTAACATTTATAGGTTTTTACAGGGACACAGCGAAAAAATCTTTTTCATTATGATCTACGGGCTCAGGGTTCAGTAGCGTTAAATTAAACATCGTATACTATGTGGAGAAAAATACTCAAACACTCTATTATGATTTTCTTTCTTTTGTTTGTTTAATAACTCCTCTTTCTTTACTTTATTTACAAAACCGCCTGAAAAAATTACTGAATGTTTGGAAAGTCGAGTGGAGTCACTCCTGATTTTTAATAATTAAATTTCATATGCTAAAATGGAATACAAATATGTTATTTTTAAGTCTTGCTACTATTAAATGCTATTAATGTCAGTTATTGGAACTATTTTCAAAATATTCAGTTTTCAATTATAACATAATGCATGATGTTAATAATTGATTAATTTTAACTTATGATACAATAGGGAAAATATTTTTGCCAATCAGTGTTTAAATGTATAGGTAATAAAACTCTTTTTTTAATCCACTAATTTTAAAATGCATGTGACAAAAACTAGTATACGAATTGTTGATAGCTTATCCTTTTAAATTTTATTTTTCAATTAGAATTATTTTGCGAAAGCCGCAATATTTTTATGGTGTAAGAGTAGGAGAGGCATAACCAATTTGAATTTATATGTATATTAGAAAAATTGGAGTTTTTATCTGATAAATAGTTTCTTAACTATTTGATCGCCTTTGAAAAAGGCAAAACCGTAATGTTATTTTGTCTGTACAGTTTTTACATTGTACTAAAACAATTCTTATTTCAATTTGAAATTAAATTAAATGAACTTGAGGTCAGACTTAGCACCTGCAAGTAAACCTTGGGACTTTTATTTATAAACATCATACTTCAAGAGAGGGAGAGAGAGAGAATAAAAAAAGATGAAATTATAATTATATACATTTGTATTAAAAGGTTATTGTGGAAGAAATAGCTTATCGAACTGATATATCTATGAGAGGTGGTCATATAGTTAATTATAGCCCACAGCAAGTAGGTTCCATTGTAAAAAAAAAAAATTATAAAATAATAATATATTTTATTTAATCTTCCAGATAAAATATTAAAAATAGTAAATTGTCAATTCAGCTATAAATTATTCTTTACATAATACAATCAGAAAATTTCAGTGAAAAAATTATTACTGGTAAAATTAGCTTATTAATAGATATCGATATTTTAGTATTTCAATTAAACGTATCATGTGTCAAAAATTGTATTTAATTGTTAAGGTTTTTTATATAAAACCAGCCTACTTTCTTGCACTGATTTTTTTTTTCTTTCCGAAAACGCATGACAATTTTTACAGTCATTCTAATTCAGGTATTTTGTTGTAGAGAAATGTTTTCAATATATATATATGTATATATATATATATATATATATACATATATATATATATATATACATATATATATATATATATAAATCTGGGCGAATGGCGTTTTATGAGTAAGTTTTAATCGAACTTCTACTCGAATACTAAGTTCTAAATTGAGATGTAACAGTCTACAGAGGGATTGAAACCTTTTTTGATATACATAATAAAATACCATTTATTCGTTTTTCACAAAAGGATGTAAAAATAATTGCTATTAATAACCAGGTGTACCACACACACGATTTTCTCTTACCCTGAAATTTAATGGTATAAATACAGATTAGAGATTAAGGGGTAAGATAACGAGTACTGTTATGCAAACCTATGTTGAAACAATTTAAATTAGATTCCGGAACAGCTTTATTTGACAAATAATTCTGTGTGAGAGGGACTACCACCACCCTCACGCCCCCCCCCCCCCCCATTTCATTACTGTACCTACATTTACATAGAATTCAAATCTGTTATTAAATTCAAAAGTTCATTTAAAATAATTCAGATAACTTTCGCATCAATATTCCTTGAAATTTATCTAACTTGATCAAAGTAACAAACATATTAACTTCAAAATACAACATTTGGATTGCCTGAAATTATTTGTTTTTAATTTACTCTAACTGACAGAAACAAAGATCAAACGTTAAAAACATGACTTCGGAATTCAGGAAGCCTCTAAACGTGTAAATGTACAAAAAACCAAGCTTATCGCTTGGTTTTAATAAAATTTAACTTAAAAAATAAAAAATTTAACTTAAAATTTTAACAAAATTTAAATTTAACTTAAAAAATACATTATTTACCATATGGCTATGGGGAATTAATTTCCATTCTTGAGCAGCTTTCCTGGACATGGTAAAATATTACAGTAAAGCACTTCCACATACAATAAAAAAGAATGTTATGGCTTAAATATTGGAAACCCTGTATATCTTCTAAAAGTTAGGTACACATCACATAGTAGACATAAATATAATCCTATATTAATAACACACTGCACAACCTGAAGTACGCTTCCATCAATTTTCAAGTATATCTAGCACTATAATCTAGTTCTTTTGTGTAGCCCGATAAACGAACAGTGAATGATTTCTATACCATATTCTACATAAAACATGTTTTGACGTATGTAATATATATATATATATTCGTTTGCGTTTCATTTGGTTTAGGGCAGTCTGTAGATGTTAAACTCTACTTACCTGCAATTTTCCCCACAGACGTAATGTATTTGAATTTTCTTGGGACTCCCTGTACACGAACCATTAGCTTGATCCCAACAAAAAGTTTAATGTAGCATCCCTATATGTATTAGACACATTTAGAATACCAAGTTTGGACTTTCTGCTATAATTTGGTTTTGAGATATGCTGGTAACCAGACACACAGACGTACAGACAGACACACACAGACACAGACCAACCGCTAAAAACATTATTTTTGGAATCAGAGGGCCTCAAAACGTGTGAATAAAACAAAAATTTAATTTCGGAAATTTGACCCAAAAATAATACTTATTCTACCTTATGGGTAAGAGAAGGTAAAAAACTTTAATTCATACAAATTTTAATCTATACGCATGCAATTTTACGTAATAGTTTTAAAGTTTTTAAATGTAGTATTAGCTTGTTATTTTATAATAGTATTCAATAAGTTATTATTTATTTATTATTATTTTTTAAAATAAAAAATAAATTTGGAATGAAACATTTATCAGAAAAGTGAAAAAAATCACTGCATACGTTATTAGTACCAATTATGATTGTTTAGTACGAATAACTATGCGAATACCCCCGCTGTATCTCTTTTTCTCTCTCTTCCGCTGTATCTGTATATATATGTATTCCTAATAACTGATAGTCTTGTATTAATTCCCTGTAATTCATAAATACGTGTACCAAATTTCATGAAAAATGATTACATAACATATCGGATTTTTTTTTTTTTTTTTTTTTTTTTTTTTTAACCCTGTAAATTAATTACCAATTCTATGCCCACACTTTTCTCCAAATAAACTAATAAACATGCTTTTAAAATTCTAATAAAATTTCATTATATTTAATGGGCAATGGGGTATAACCATATTAAAACACACTTTTATGAAATACCGACTAGAGACTGTAATAGTACGAAATTCTTTTATGGGAAATTCTTTTCCCGGAAAAGAAGTCATAGTAATTATGTACACTAAAAAAGATTACACCCATTTAATTAATTATAACTCATTAATATTTCAACGTAATTTGACATCATTTGGATGATTACTGAATGTCATCCGAATTCTTTTGTGAGGTCCTGTAAATAAATCATTTAGTCTATAATATCCCTTCTTTTAGAGTAAGCATGCTTTTGTACATCTTTTATAATTCATTATGTTGAATTCTGCATAAGCGCTTTAAAATGCATTGAAATAAAAATTTGTCAAAGGCAATAATGTCATGAAATTCTTTTGTGTGTCTCTGTAAACGAGCCATAAATACAATTGTATATATCAGTAAAAACTACTCAACCTATTCTACATTTTTCATGAATAATTGTTCGAAATTTGACATAATTTGGATGATTATGTAATATTGTCGGAACACTTTTGTAAAGTCTTGTATATTAATTAGGAAGCCTAAGAGCACATATCTTCTGCAGAAAACATCAGTTTAAGTATCTCAGTAAAGTACGCTAATTTCACTTTGTTGAATGCAGAGTAACGATGTTAAAATTCTTTTAAACGAAATTCTCCTCATAGGCCGTAACGATAAGAAAAATTTTGGCGTGTCTCTATGCACAGTCCATAAACAATCTATATAATATTTCTCTAACGTGGACCAGTTCCGATTATATTTTGTTAAAACGATACGATAGTCATGTAATTAATAAAATACGCGAGGATAAAAAGTAATATTAATAATCTACATAATATTTCTCTAACGTGGACCAGTTTCAATTATATTTTGTTAAAACGATACGATAGTCATGTAATTAATAAAATACGCGAGGATAAAAAGTAATATTAATAATTTATATAATATTTCTCTAACGTGGACCAGTTCCGATTATATTTTGTTAAAACGATACGATATGTCATGTAATTAAAAAAATACTCGAGGATAAAATGTAATATGAATAATCTATATAATATTTTTCTAACGTGGACCACTTCCGATTATATTTTGTTAAAACGATACGATAGTCATGTAATTAATAAAATACTCGAGGATAAAATGTAATATGAATAATCTATATAATATTTCTCTAACGTGGACCAGTTCCGATTATATTTTGTTAAAACGATACGATAGTCATGTAATTAATAAAATACGCGAGGATAAAAAGTAATATTAATAATCTACATAATATTTCTCTAACGTGGACCAGTTTCAATTATATTTTGTTAAAACGATACGATAGTCATGTAATTAATAAAATACGCGAGGATAAAAAGTAATATTAATAATTTATATAATATTTCTCTAACGTGGACCAGTTCCGATTATATTTTGTTAAAACGATACGATATGTCATGTAATTAAAAAAAATACTCGAGGATAAAATGTAATATGAATAATCTATATAATATTTTTCTAACGTGGACCACTTCCGATTATATTTTGTTAAAACGATACGATAGTCATGTAATTAATAAAATACTCGAGGATAAAATGTAATATGAATAATCTATATAATATTTCTCTAACGTGGACCAGTTCCGATTATATTTTGTTAAAACGATAGATATGTCATGTAATTAATAAAATACTCGAGGATAAAATGTAATATGAATAATCTATATAATATTTTTCTAACGTGGACCAGTTCCGATTATATTTTGTTAAAACAATACGATAGTCATGTAATTAAAATACGCGAGGATAAAAAGTAATATGAATAATCTATATAATATTTCTCTAACGTGGACCATTTCCGATTATATTTTGTTTAAACGATACGATAGTCATGTAATTAATAAAATATGCGAGGATAGAAAGTAATATCAATAAATGGATAATATTTAAGCGTGCGGACTCAACTGAATGACCTAATGAGGAAAAAAATGACGACATTTGTCTGATAAGATTCATTTATGGGAAAATGTATTTTTAAAAGTTGCATCTTCAGAATCTTTGCAAGCGCCATTTTAAACATAACAATACTTTAAAGACAGAATATGAATTATTATCATAAATTGACTTTAGTGAATTTTAGATTTTAAAAGTAAATAAGAAAAGAAATAAAAGTGCTGAAATTTAGCACGGATTTGCTAGTATAGCCATAAAAATTTATACAGAGTTGAACGTGTGTACAAATTTGCAAGTTATAGTCGGAGAATTTTTGCGGCTGTTATTGCGGTACATACAATTTCTGTTCATAGGCCGTAATTATAAGAAAAACTTTAATGCCCCCATGTACACGAACTACAAATGGAATACACATCCAAAACTATACAGCTAATTCCATGTGGCTCGTGAACATGTGTACCAAATTGCAAGTCAATAGCGTACTTTTTGCGGCCGCTATTGCGCGACAGACGAACAGAAGACACACGCACGGAACCCAAAATCTGTTTCAGACTCCACAGGGAGGCAGGCCTCCGCTGACGTTCCGGCAATAAAATAGAACAATTTAAGTTTGGAGTTAGAATGATTAAAAATTAAAATATTGAGACAAATATGCTGTTTTTTTTTTCCTTTCTTTTTTCATTAAAATGGGAAAATTCAAAATTATGTGATAACACATTTACAAATTATCTATAGCACACACACACAATCATAACTGGAATAACACACAATATTTCAAAGTATTTTACAAATTACTTTAAAATTTATTGAACTTTAATATTTAACTACTTTTTTTTTTTTTTTTTGACAATTTAAAAGTTTTTGTTAATGTATGTTTTGTTTATCTTCTTGTACTTTTCATATCTACGAGCCACGTGTTTACAGCAAGGAGGAAATATATAATTAAAAATTCCTGATAATAATTAAATACCAAATGTTATGTAAATTTATGTCCTTAAGACAAGAAAAAGCACTGTTTCTCTATTACAATTTTTTAAATATTAAAAAGAGTATAATTTAAGGATTATCAAGAACTGAAATATTCAGTTAGAGATTAAAATATATATATATATATATATTATGTATCTCTTTAGATTATGTATTTTAAATATTTCGCCAAGGTGGTTTGAAGTCCGAGTTTGTATTTAAAGCTAATTAAAATTAAGCATATTCTGAGAGTTCTATTAAATTTGGTTTAGTTATCTTTTCTATCAATAAAAATCTAAAAGTTTTTTTAAAATAATAATAATAATAATAATAATAATAACAACAACAATAATAATAAAAATCTCTTATTTTTGTATTTATTAATTAATACCTTATTAAAATCCTTAATAGTTCCGAACTTTTAATATATTTCGGCCTCCAGTCGGGGCCATCATCAGAAAATTCGGTAATGACTTGAAATGCTAAAGCTGGGCGGTTTGTTTATTTCTTTGCTCTTCTTCATCAATTTCTTCACTTCGCTTGTTTTGGTTGTATAGCTGTTGCCATTTGGGTGGTATAATGCTGTGTTCGATGTCATTAACGGCGTTGTCTTTTTTTTTGTTTTCAAAATTCATTCATTCATACAACTATCAACAAATATACATTATACTGTCAGAATTGTTTATTCTTTTCTGTTATTTAAGGTTTAAAAATATGCTTAAAAATTGTTTGAAGAAAAAGGTATAAATCGTCAACAAAAGAAGAAAAAAAAAAAAAAAAAAAAAAAACCTAAGAAACATATTTAAAAAACTGAAATATATTCTTTTCTGAAATGACATCGACAATCAATAAAAGTCAAATAGATTTTTTACTTTTCTTCTCTACTTAACATAAAAGAAATGAATTCATTAAAACTTAAATATATACTTTCAAACTACAACTTATATCTTTCAAATTTTATAAGTAATACTCAGCATTTTTGTCATCTCGGTGAACAAAACTTAAACCATCCGCTTATAGAATCATATCATCAACAAGAAGAACACAAAATGTCTCCTAACACCCACAAAGAATATTGAAATCTACACAGTAACGTTATCCAGGGAATACGTTGATATCTGTGAACCGCCACACGTTCCGAATCAATTAACTCGTGCTGACTTTTTACAGCAATGAAAAAACATAAATGAAAAATTGTTGACAACACTTGAATACCGAAAACTTCTCTGATCTCACAGCCCTAGGGCAATGAAATACCCTCTTGCCATTTTTTTTAGAAAAGGAAATATAAGTTTAAAACGAGTGAAAAAGTATTGGAAAATTTAACTTCGTAAGAAAACTTTTTAATACTTTTGCTTTTGCATTAGAAATATTTATTTAGAGAAGTTTATGTAGTAATTTTTAATTTAGTAGCATTTAAAATCTAAAAGTTTTTAAAATTGATACTGTAACAAAATTAGTTATTTTTGAAATCTATTGAAGTTTGTGTTACATACTACATTCCACGAAATATACTTTCTTCCAATTCAAGTTCCAATTCTAAAACTGAAATATATATATATATATAAATAAATAAATAAATAAAACGGAAAAATAAAGCTTTATTGTATTAATATTAGATGTGTAAAAGAATATTAGTAATTTTTTTTTTCTGTCATATTTTATTTATATTTGTCATATATGATCTCATCTATCATTATCTAAGACTCAACTCATATTAACTTTTTCCATATCTTTTGTCTTGTGTAAGGCATCACTTTCATATGTGGTTGGTTGTTGATTAATTCAAGTCTTCCTTGTTCCATCCTGGTGTTTGAACATTGCATGATGAATTATATATATGTGTGTATTATTTTTAATAGGTTGTAATTGAATAGGCGTGATATTACCATTACCATCTACTGATAATATCTGCAATAGTATAGTAAAATTTAAGCATAGTAAAATTAAGAGTAACAGAAAATTAACGGCCCTCTTCATTTACCGTTGCCGGAAGCCCGAGCCAATGTTATTCTATGGGGAATTTTTCTTTACAAATAACTTATTAACTAATGCATATTTTTAAATTCTATTTTCACATTTAGAAAATTCCCATCTGTTAAATTGACGGACCTTTTTTAAAAATGTATTTTTTTTATTTTTAATATTTTATTTTGAAATTGCAAAATGAAAGAAAATCACATATTGAAAATTCGTATTTTACAGCTTCAAAATGAAATATAAAAAATTAAAAAAATATATTTTTAAAAAGGATCCGTCAATTTAACAGCTGGGAATTTTCAGAATGTGAAAACAGAATTTAAAAATATGTATTAGTTAATAAGTTATTTGTAAAGAAAATTTTCCCATAGAATAACATTAGGTTCGGCTTCCGGCGGCGGTGAGTGAAGAGGGCCCTTAAATGCCACCGAAGGATCCGGACATAATATCGCGGGACAAAATCTCGCCGCACAAAATATCGCGGCAAAAAAATAGTATGATCTATTTGAAAAGTTGATTTTGCATCACGTGTGACTTCTGGCGGGGGCCACAGGGTCTTATAAATATTAATTAATTAATTAAAATAAATATATAATTAATTAAATAAATCGTAGAGTTGAATTTCATTATTTTATATATGCTTATTTTTAAGTTATTTTATCTTTTGCTTTTCACTATTCAAAATACATTTTAAAAATTGTGTACATCACTGCTGACATTAAAGCTGAACACTGTTCACAAACTTGAATTAAATATTTTAAAATTGATAAGCACGATTGAATTCATTATGACTAATCTTGACAAAAGTTAATAAATACAGTTTTTAAACTATTTTAAGTAAAATTTATAATTTTTGTTGTAGGTTTGTCAGAATGTCAGTGCTCTGACTAAGGTATGTGTTGTCATGAAATTTTATACAACATTACTAATAATTACCAACTCTTTTTTCACCAAAAATAAATTCAAAAACTGGCGTACAGACAATAGCAAGGAATTAAAACTTCTTCACACACCATAAATTTTAAATCAGCACAACCGGTTTCGAAAGGACGTAGCCTTTCTTCATCAGGTGCAAATACGTGCAACTGTCTTGGAGGCAAAAGCAAGACACATTTCTTCATTTTGATTCATTTACGTCGGCGATATTTTGTCCTCGCGATATTTTGTCCCGCGAGATTTTGTCCCCAACCCCCGAAATCCACAATAACCAAAAAGAATTAATTTATAAATAAATTAAATAACCTATGAAGGTATGAAAATATTACAAATATGAAAATAATGAACAATTCATAGCTTTAATAAAATATGAAAAACTCCAACAAACTTACCAATATCAATATTTTTTAAATATTGTCTTAAATCATTATTGGAAAAATGATAATAAAACAAGAGTGAACCCACAGAAAAAAGGTCATATATATACATATGTGTGTGTGTGCGCGCGCGTAATTAAAAAGAAAATGTCCAACGAATTTCGTCTATTTAAGGAGCGTATAAAACATTTTCCCTTAAAGTTAAATAGATAAAATATATTTCAGAAACACATTTGAACTACATTCGAACTATATCTGCTATCAAATTTTGAAAATAGTGCTCGGCAGTTTTCACTTCTCAATGAATAGAACAGAAATCTTCCGCTTATAGAAACATGCAGGGAACGAACGAGAAAAGCAGAAAATGTCTCTGTACACCCACAAAGAATATTGAAAACTACGCCTCGACGTTATTGGAAATACGTTCGTATCTGTGAATCGTTACACGTTTCAAATCAATTAACTGATGCTGACTTTATACAGTAATAAAAACAGATAAATAAAAAATTGTTGATAGCAGTCGACTACGATTTTTTTTTTTTTTCAACTTAAAAGACAATGATTTATTTATTTATTTTTAAGAAAATATTGCTGGAAGTGAGTGGAAATTTTAAACTCGTTACCAAAAAAAAAAAAAAAAAAAAAAAAAGAAAAGAAAACTGTCTAACACTTTATGCTTTTATATGAATTTTTCAAAGGATATTTTAAATTTGTGTTAGATCGTTCCGAACCCTTAAAACATAAGCAATTTATTGAGGTGCTATACTCAAGCCTTATTAAGGCAGTTTCATGTGATTCCATTACAATATAACGTATTTTCGACAAACTAAATTCTTTAAATATGAGTGAAATAGCTTTATAGACGTTTAATGTAGTAAGAAAGTAGGGATATCAATGTATTAAAATTTAATATGAATTTATGGTATCTAATCTAGATTTAAATTTGTCACAGTAATTTACATTATAATAAAAAGGAAGTCAAGGTTTGTGCATTGATGAAAAGCCATAACTTACCTCTTTCAGTATAGTAGAGAAAAAATAAAAGGTATTTTATAGAATAAAAATCATTTCTAAGTTATTACATATACAAAAATAATACTATTTTGATAATGATTAATTATGTTATTAAAATTTTAACTGCAACTCACATAGTATTTGAAGTAGTCATTTTCAATCAATTAACTCCTGCTGACTTTACGATAATAGGAAGGAAAGATATAAGTAATAATAATGGTAATAATAATAATAATAATAATAAATTGACAGTAGTTGAATATCTGAAATTAGAGTCTCAGGACAATGATTTCATGATTTTATTTATTTAAGGATATAGAATTGTAAATCAATGGAAAATTCAAACACGTTAAGGAAACATTAAAACTCTTTATGTTTTCATAAGAAATGTTTAAAGGTACATTTGAAATCCAAGTGAGATTGTTAGAAACTCCTGGAAAATGAACGAATTATAATAAAGAACTATTTATTTTTTTACACTACAATTATTATTATTATTATTATTGTTACTATTATTATTAAATCTTCCCGGAGAACTTTATTGACGAATATGTTCGCTTCAATTAACTCATACTGATATTTAAACGTTAATGGAAAGACAAATAAAAGTAGGTTGTCAGCAGTCGCATGTCGAACATTTCTGCAAATTTACATTCTTAGGACAATGATTTACTCATTTATTATTTTATTTTATTTTATTTATTTTATTGTAAGCGAATAGAAATTTAAATTAGTAAAGAAATTTTTCAACTTTTTTTTTTTTTTTTTTTTTTTTTTAAGAATTATTTTTAAGAATATTCAAAATACGAATAAGACAGTTCGAAAAACGTAAAAAATGATCGAAGTTGTTATGCAAGTTTTATTAACATAATTATTAATATATATTTTTTATATATAGTGTTATTCAGTATTTTAAAATCAATTAAAAGAAACTTTTTTTTTTAAATCCTGAAAATTTTCCTATAATATTAACAAAATTCGTTTGCAACGAGCTTTCCGATACTTAACTCTTAAATGCTTGATTATTTTTAAAATCATTTAAAAAATGTTTTATTCTTACCTCTCTTAAATAAATCAAGGGAAAAATACTTTAAAAAATCATACTTTATTTTAACTATGGTTTACAGCTAAAAAGCAATTTGTTGTTAATCGGCAAACACGAGTCATTAGAGCTTCAATATTACTCTAATACAGTCGAACCTCGTTAACAGGAACAGTGTTAACGTGAATTACTTTTAACATGAACTGTTTCCACAATCCCCTTAAAAATGAAGATTAGTTTAGTTATATGAAGATTAGTTACTGATAGCATGAACATATTTTTTATCCTCCTTGAGATTCACGTTAACGAGGTTCGAATGTAATACTTTAGAAGACAAAATTGGGTATGTTACCGAAAGGCAACACACTTAAGGGCTAAATTCCTGTTCTATAGCTTTATATATTTCATCTTGATGACAAATTAAAAATGAAATTCTATACAATAGTAATTGTTATTATGTTATAAAAGTTAATTTAAGGTTGGAAATTATTTTTATTTATTTATTTATTTATTTGCTTGTTTTATTTTTATTTATTTATTTATTTGTTTGTTTTATTTTTATTTAATTATTTATTTATTTTGTGTGTGTGTGTGTTTACTACTACATTTAAATAGGATTTGTATTTTGAACTAATTGCAACTTTTCTCTACCTGGAATGATTATATATATGTTCTGTTAAATTTTCACACTCTCTAGAGATTTTGAATGCATTTTTTATTTTATGAAAAATAAATAATATGACTGTTCATATGTATTGCTTCTACGAAAGAACATTTTTGTAAAAGCTTACCTTATGTTTTAGAAACACTTACGTTTAATCGCTACAATGCAACTTAAAAATTAGTGCTTGATAAAAAAATTTCGGAAAATTTTGCTCTTATTTTAGAAAAAACTACACTTAATCACTGCGCGATAATTTAAGTTTTTACTCAGAAAAGAAATTACAGCTGAGTTATTTTCTTCTTTCTCTTACAAGTGAACTTACTACTTCTCATCTTAATTATTTTTTTTCTTTATCTTGACGTTCAAAAAGTATTGCGTAAAACATGTCTTCTCAAAACAGTTTTGCCAGACAGACAACTTTCTCTTGGTTTAGGAATAACGTGTTTTTCAAGGTGAGACAGAACAGCATAAAAAGAAACCAGTCTAGTCTACCTTGACTCTAGGTATAGGATTCAATCACCCAGGAAGTCTGGTCAGACAATTGCCTAAAAAAATTACTTACCGAAATCTAGTCAATTTCCTTGTCTTATAACCTTTATATATATATATATATATATATATATATAATATATATATAAATGTACAATCGCATACGAAAAGAGATAAATACTGGAAAAAAAAAAATTCTGGAGTGACTGCACTCGACTTTCCGAACATTGAGTAATTAACAGTTTTGTAGATAAAGTAAAGAAAGAGGAGTTGTTAAACAAACAAAAGAGATAAAAACATAATAAAGTGTTTGAGTATTTTTCTCCATATATTACACGATGTTTTATTTAACGCTACTGAACTTTGAGCCCATAGATCATAATGATAAAGAATTTTCGTTGTGTCCCTGTAAAAAACCTATAAATGCTAGATTCACCAAAATGCTTATAGTTAGAGCAACAGTGATTTATAATATTCATATAAATTTTCAGCTCAATTGGATAAGGCGTTTAGATGCTATCTCACTTTTAACTAGTATGTTGTGGCCACCACATGACTCTCTTCTATATTTTCCTACACAAATTCACTCAGTAAAAATAATTTATTAAAATTATTATTTAAAAAAATTATCTTCCATGATAATGCAGATGATTTCCATATTAGAGAAGTAATATAACACTAAATATCCAAAAAAAGTCAATTTTATTGTCAATATTCCATTAAAAATATATATATATATGTTTGTTAAAAATGAAAAAAAAAAAATCGATAACTTCATTTTAAATTATTGCAGGTCTATGGTTCAACCATTCGTTTTAAAGGTACTGGCGAGCTCTTTTGAAAGATACCCATTATGAAAATTTACTCCCCTCGAGGGGGGAAGGCGAGGCTCCTACACATACAAAAAAATTTTCCCAGTTGCCTATCTCTATTATAAATAATTCTGATAAATTTCATAATGATTATTAAAAAATAATTCTCTTTATGCACATTTATGCACATTTATACAAAATTTTGTACTATACCACCATGTTAAAAATTTAGAAAAAGCGGGATGGCAACGCAACCTGTAAGACAATTTTTACTAAAAGTTGATAGGCACTAATTTATGTAAATGTGCAACTACATACCAATTTGTATGAAATTCTGTGAAGTAGTTCCTGAGATACAGTTGCCACAAAAGTGTGTCACACACACACAGAGACTGACAAACAGACAGACATTTTCTAAAAATTGTCAAATCGTGTTCTACAGCTTTCAAAGCGTGCAAAGCCATCAAAAACCCGAGGTCGAAAATTTTTACGAATCCAATACTTTCTTCTATTGAATATAGAAGAAAGTAAAAATTTGGTCCCAAAGGCCATAATGATAAAGAATTTTTCTTTGTGTCCCTGTAAAAAAACTGTAAGTGCTAAATTCACCAAAATCTATACAGTTCGTGCAACTGTGACCTATAACATGTGTACAAATTTTTTGTTCAGATTAAATTAGCGTTTAGACGCTATCGCACTTTTAAAAATTTGGCCCCATAGGCCATAATGATAAAGAATTTTTCTTTGTGCCCCTGTAAAAAAACTGTAAGTTCCAGATTCTCCAAACTCTATACAGATTGAGTAACTGTGACCTATAATATGTGTATAAATTTTTTGCTCAGTTGAATAAGGCGTCTAGATGCCATCGCTCTTTTAAGATTTTGTTCCCATAGACCATAATGATAAAGAATTTTTCTTTGTGTCCCTGTAAAAAAAACTATAAGTGCTAGATTCACCAAAATCTATAGAGTCCGTACTATGGTGACTTACAATATACGCACCACCTTTCAGCTTATTCGAACGAAGCGTTTAGACGCTAGCGTGTTCAATCACAGACATACACACACACACACACACACATACATACACACATACATACACACACACATACATACACACACACATACATACACACATACATACACACACACATACATACATCATCGTAAAAATAGTGAAAACGGACTCAGGGGACCTCAAAACGTATAGAAACATCAAAATCTCGAGTTCAGATTTTTGACCAATGATTACAATACTTTCTTCACTATATTGTTCGGAATGTAAAAATAGAGCCTCATATTTATATTTTTTCTTTTAGTTATCTATTGTAGAGAAAGTACAGAATTACGGTCTAAGATTTGAAAATGAATTTTTGCTACAGGTTTTGAGATTATCTGAATTCGAAAACCATGTTTTATCGCTCTGTCTTATATTTGAAAAATTTTATTGAGTCGTGTATAGAAACAGTTAAAAGAATTTAAATACATTATGTCTATTGAAAAGGTACATTCTAACATATTTAGACAGTACTAAACACAATTAAATTAACATGTATTTGTTTTATAATTACAAAAGCATGTTTCACACGGAATATTACGTCAAAAGCTTTGACCATTTGTTTACAGAATTAAGGCCACATAAAATAATTCGGATACATTTGGGTTATAGTAAGAAATTGCTCAAAGTACATTTCAAGTTTTATCATGCGTTCATTATACTGTGCTAAATTTAAGTACACTACGTAATGCGTAAAGAAACAAATATATAAAGTGTTTTAGACACATTTTTATTTTGAATAAACATACACTATATTGCCGTTAATTTATTTAAAACAAAAATATGGGTAAACCCCTTAATGCTTTTGTTTCTTTGTGAAAGTTCTTGAAATTTAATTTATCACAGATTTCTTTCTTAATTTACCCGATAATTGCTTGAGTATTTTTTATTTTTTTTTCTAAATAATTCTTACATTTGGTTAATAAATTATGTAAAAGGAATTTGTTAAGGCTTTGTACAAGTATGTTATTCC
>OZ005652.1:181284536-181472036 GCA_963930645.1 Salticus scenicus
TTACTTTATAGATATTCTATAATTTAAAATGAATTCTGACCCTCAACTTGATGTAAAACGTAAAACTTTTAAATTATCAAAATGGAAAACAAAATATCCAACATTTTTGCAATTTTTGTTAGCTAAACATAGTTAATTCTATTATAATAAATAATTTTTTAGACATCATTTGCATAAATATGTGGCAAAGTTTCAAAGCAATGGGTTAAAAAGTCTGTTCACAACCTTGCTGATAGTGACAAAAAAACAAATAAATAAGTAAATAAGTAAAAATAAAAATAAAATAAAATAAAATCCTTTACTTTTAAGAAAATTAAAATGCAATGAATTCCAATCTTAACACCAGTCATAATTTTGCCTATAACCTTTTAACCAACGTACTACAAAATAACCTGTGCAGTAACAAAGTAGTAGTAGAATGTAAGGAAACAGATATTAAATAACAGGTGACATCTTTAATAAAGTTATGAAAATATTCATTAAACATACCAAAACGGATCTAAACCTTATTAAACATAGTTTTTAAATCTTATATATATAATACAAAATGTGGATGATGGGAAGGAAGATGGTGGTATGCGGATAGGTGGTGTTGTATGGCTGGTTGGTTGGGAGATTTGCTGAATTAAACAAGAAAGAAAAATCATGCAGTACGCATTGATTAGTAACACTTTCCAACTGTACGTAATTGTTGTATCGAATAACTTTTAATATTCTTTGTCTACGTTATCACACAACAGACAGAAGAACTGAAAAATATACAGATAGACTAATTGATTTAAAAATTACTCTTAGGCATTTTGGAAAGTGTTAAAAAGGCCTAACGCAAAAGAAAATGCAGTCATTAGATAATAATTACAGCTTTTGATCTCTCTGAATATTTTAGTGTAGCCCTGTAAATCAGAAAGTTAATCATATCATATTCTATACAAAACATTATTTTAGAATATTAACAATACATTTCAATATTTTTATGATTTTTACAGTAGAAAGGTTTTTAAGTATAACTTTCAAAAAATTCTGTCCTAAAACGTAATTCACTGGCTTTTTTTTTTTTTTTTTTCCTGTAAACAAACTAGTTGTACAGGACCTATTAATGTCATTTTAAATGGGGAACATTCTATAGGGAAAATATTTATAAAAATAACACTCATAGAACACAATGCTTTCGAATGCTTTTGGGTGTCCCTGTAAATAAATATTCACTTCATTTTCAATATGGAACATCCGATAGTGAACTTCAAAAAAATATATCAGTTTCCAGAAAAAGCTTTTCTTTTTTTTTTTTTTTTTTTTTTTTTTTGGTAATATAAAAAACATATTTCAATTTCCTAAAATTTCGTGAAAATTAAAGTTATTAAAATTTGATTTATTGAAATATCGCTCATAGAACACAATGCTTTCCAATACTTTTGAGTGTCCCTGTACATAAATCGGTGGCGTTATTTCCTCCATTTTATACAGGAAACATCAAATAGTGAATTTGAATAACATATTTCAATTTCATTAAGATATGTCTACAGTAAAGGTATGAAAATATGGTTTATAGAAATACCTCTCATAGAACACAATGCTTTGAAATACTTTCGGGTGTCCCTGTACACAAACTAGTAGAGGTATAAACTCTATTTTCAATAGGGAACATTCGATAGGGAACTTGAATAACATATATCAGTTTCAAGAAATTCCATAAATATTTACGGGAGTTAGAGCTCGGACAGACCGACAGGCAGACAGACAGACGGACAGGCAGATACACAAAACTGAAATTATAGTCACTCTTACAAAATGCTAGAGAGTGTTAAAAACGCTTAACGTAAACGAAAGTACAATTCTAGCAATTTTTTATTAAGAGCTCTTAATATAACTGGATATTTTTGTACCACCCTGTAAATCTAATGCTAATCATGCTATATTCTATCCAAAGCATTCTTTTGTGCATATAAATAACATATTTCAATTTCCTAAAACTTCGTGTAAAGTAAAGTTATTAAAATTTGATTTATAGAAATATCTCTCATAGAACGCAATGCTTTGGAACACTTTTGAGTGTCCCAGTATATAAACGGATGGTGGTATTTCCTCCATTTTATACAGGAAATATCCAATAGTGAACTTGAATAACATATTTCAATTTCATTCAGATATGTCTACAGTAAAGGTATGAAAATATGGTTTATAGAAATACCTCTCATAGAACACAATGCTTTGAAATATTTCGGGTGTCCCTGTACACAAACCAATAGAGGTATTAACTCCATTTTCAATAGGGAACGTCCGATAGTGAACTTGAATAACATACTTCAATTTTATTAAGATATGTCGACAATAAAGGTATGAAAATATGGTTTATAGAAATACCTCTCATAGAACACAATGCTTTGAAATACTTTCGGATGTCCCTGTACACAAACCAGTAGAGGTATTAACTCCATTTTCAATAGGGAACGTCCGATAGTGAACTTGAATAACATATATCAGTTTCAAGAAATTACATAAATGTTTACGGGAGTTAGAGCGCGGACAGACAGACGGACAGACAGACAGACAGACGTACAGACAGACAGACAAACCGAAGTCATAAACACTTTTCAACCTTGTTGGAAAGTGTTAAAAATTAAAAGGGGGAAAAAAAAAGGAAGCAAAGGATTATTGCAATTACAGGATACATCTTCTTTTGCTGGTTAATATTATGAAAGTTGTATGAAAGTCCTCTTCTTACTTAAGATTTGTTAATATGAAAGTTTAACTATTCATACTTAAGATTTCATTCCATGCATAATAGAATTTGGTGGTTTTATCATCTTAATTGAACAAATTATCTATTTCAAAAAAAAAAAAAAAAAAAAAAAAAAAAGATTGAAAAAGAATAATGAAAAAAATTAATTCACTAATACTCAAAATGATTTAATCATAACATGTGATGGACATTTTGTGAAGTTTGCTTAAGACTAAAAAATAAAATAAACACAAAAATAAACTTCGACAGTTAAATTATAAATTTTCTTTATTTATTAAGTTGTAAATCAACGTTTTCACGTTAGATGGCGCTAGCACACATTACGTTGAAAATTAAAATCTACATTAAATAATACGATTTCATGCTGTTATTAAAAAGTCTTTCTTGATAGAATTAATGTTATGACCTTATTAAAATAAAAACAATCATTTATTGAATTCAAAAATTGCTCTTAAGTAGTACCTAAATCGATTAATCGTTACTTTACTATTTAATATTTTACTTATTACTATTGTTCGAGTGGCAACCTGATAATTTTTACTATCTCAGTTTGGTTTCGTTTGACATGTGTATTTATTGAAAATACTTTATCCTTATTTCTGTGCAGGTTTGTGTTAGTGATTTATCTAATTCCTTTTTCTTTTGGTTTTGTTGCAAAATAGAAACTTGAACTGTATTTTGGCTTGAATTAGCTATACGGTTTTCCGAAATCTTACGCTCCCTTTGCTGATATAGAAATGCAAGTTTCCTGATACGTGAATATTTCTATTTTTCAGCATTTATTATTCCAATTCTCAATTTAAGAATTCCTTTTTTATTTGAAATATTCGAAATTTTTTATCCTTTTCTCATTTCCGATTAACTTTTTCATAATGTTGTTTGTTTCAGTAAAATAACTTTAATGGATTTTGCAAAAATTTCTCTCATCGTTAAGCTTATGTGTTATGGTTATAGCAGTACACTTATGAATAAGTAATTTAAAATGTTTTACTATTCATTGGTATTGAAAAAAAAAAAAAAAAAAAAAAAAAAAAACGTGAAAACATTTAAAATTGAACTACAATCTCTTTTAATTTTGTAATGTTGGTATTTTCATTTAATTTTGAACTGTTGGTATTTTCATTTATCTGTTGATTGCTGAGTATTATAATGGAGTTAAATTATTCAATTTATATATATGTAATCCATTTGATAATAATAGAAAAGAATGAGAACGAAGAATAGTCAGTCAAATAAATCATCACAGAAGCATACACAGGCCAAGAAAAGTAACTAGTTATCTTAAATGGATTTAATTTTTAAGACTAATAATATTACTTACTTTAATTTGTTATATTACAATACCTGATGAAATATAATATAGGACCGTGTATTTTGATGCTGAAGAAAAGAAAAGAAGGATTACTTTAGGATAGTATTTTAAGGGGAAATAATAGAACTTTTATTAATGAAAAGAAGGACCTTTTTATTTTGAGATCAGCAAAAGAATTTCGAATCAAAGCAAAATAAAATTAAATTTTAACTGAAAAGCTCAAAATGCTAATAAGACGTTTTCAAGTGCTATCCCCATAGCATTGAGCAAAGAAATGCAAGTTTTCTGTATTTGATAAGCATTTTAGCAAAATATCAAATGATAGCACGAACCTACAAGAAAAAATTACCTTGAAATGAAATAAATGAAATAAAGACAGAATTTATCCTGAATTTTTGAAATATTTTCCAGAAAAAATAAAAACATAACTTTAACCTTCAAGAAAAAATCACCTTGAATTAAAATAGATGTAATAAAGACAGAATATCCTGATTTTTTAAGATAATTTCCAGAAAAAATAAAATCAAAACACAAACAAACACAGATCATTCTATGTGTGAAAATGGCTTTGTAAGAGGATGAGTTGTATTGTTGTAAGTCTTTCAACTAAAATAAATTTTCAACTAATTAAATTTTAATGTTAACCTTAAGTTTTAATTTTTTTAAGTGTTTATTAATATTATTATTATTATTATTATTATTGGGTAATCCTATTAACTGAATTCATTCAGGTATTTTAACAGGTTTTACAGGTATTTTTTACAGGTATTTAATCTAGATAAGATTTATTTTTTAATTTTAATTGATCCATAATTTTAACTTTTCTAAAACAAGCATTGAATATTTGAATAAAATTAAATGCAGCAATCCTTCCTTCTTTTTTTTTAAATATTTTAATTCATCGCCCCACCCATCCACCCAACCAATAACGCCACCCAACCTTCTTAATTTTTAGTAAATGATTGGGAAATTAGTAAGAATTATCCATAATAGTAATAGAAAACTAGAAAGAAAAAGTATGTGTATGTAGGAGAACTGCTCCCCTCTTCCCTGGGGTTGGGTACACCCGAGAAGGGCGAATTTCAAACGTAGGTATCTTAAAAAAAAAAAAAAAAAAAAAGCTGGATAATACTTTAACACTACAGATCTGGGATAATTTAAAACAAATTTATAATTATTTTTTTCACTTTAACAAAAAAAAAAAGGGGGGGGGGGCTATTTATTTATTTTGGCCCCAGAAATTTTGTACATCCCAGAACTTTATATCACCCTAGAAATTTCATATGACAAAAAAAGAAATACTTCTGAAGTACAAATTCCTGTACAAATATAAATTTCTCTATTAATAAAAATGTTGGGGTAAAACATACATCTGACCTGCGGATTATACACAGAAAATTACGGTATTAGTAATTTCGCCGCATCATCATGTGTAACTCAAAGTTCATCATGAGCAATTATATATACATTTTCTATACATTATCTTTGGCTATGTCCCTTAATAATAAATCATTTTTATGCAATTTTATAATATTAAGTTCATGATAGTCTTTAAGTAAGCAACTGAAAGGAAATGAAGTTTCAGTACAGTAGGTATATATATGTACAGGGTGTCCCATAAATAGCGGCCAAACTCTGCACAGCCAGATTCCTCGTTGGGAGAACATAAGAAATGCCCAAACAACTGTACGATCCATAGTTTCCGAGAAAAATACGAAAAACAAAATATGACGTCACGGCCGGTACAAGGAAAAAACACCGTATTGGACACATGAACAGCAGTATTTGCAAATATTTATAAAGGCAGATGTTCAAAGTATCCTCCGTGCATATGTGTCCAATACGGTGTTTTTTCTTGCACCGGCTGTGACGTCATACTTTGTTTTTCGTATTTGTTCGTAAACTATGGATCGTACAGGTACAGTTCTTTGGGTATTTCTTATGTTCTCCCAACGAGGAATCTGGCTGTGCAGAGTTTAGGCGCTATTTATATACTTGGTTGTTTTAATTTAGTTGCACATATATATATATATATATATATATATATATATATATATATACCTATATATGTATGTATGTATGTATTTGTACAACGGAGGTAAAGGACACCGTGCCCACTTTTTTGTGAAAAGATTATTAACAGGTTTTTGTTGTGTATTGTTTGCTTTATTTATCTCTGATTGAAGGGTTGTACACAAATTGGATAAAATTTTCAAGAAAACTATTATTTTTTATTGATTTATTTATTGTAATGTGGCTTTATTTTATGAATGTTTAATTTATTTTATTTTGGTTATTGTTCATTTATTTACTTACTTTCTTAATACCGCAGACTTTCCATGATGAAATATACTTTTTTACTGACGTGAGCAGTATTAGGTGTTCCCCCTAAACGCATTTTCAATAAACCGAAATTAGCCGGCAAGACACAAAACTTTGCATTAGAAAATCTTAAAAAAAAAAAAAAAAAAAAAAACCTTCCTTTTTTTTAATTGTTATTAAAAGATTTGATCTTTTATATAACATAAATCTTTGTTAACTGGAAAATTACAGAAATTTTTCTTGCAGTTAGTGTACATTACACCATTTCATTTAGATATCATAACTTCTTCCCAATAACATTAAACTATTAAAACTATCATACACTTTCTTACCTACACATTCATGTTGAATAAATTTTGATGCGGATTTTGGTATTCAGCAATATCCTATACTTTTTTGTTAAGCATTGCATATTCTTAAATGCATTCTGTATGAAATCGGTTCATTTAACAATTAACATATAATAATAAATCATTATGAAAAGAAGTGTGTTTCTGAAATACAAATGAGTGCACGAGCAGAGTTAGATCAAATTTGAAATCACTTAAACTTGAACGGACCAGTCCTAGGTTTAATTCTTGTTTCTAGGTTTAATTCTTCCAGACCGAGTGGATTCAGACCTATATTTTTATTTTTACTTCCTTGCCGGAAATATATTTTTATTTCCAAGTCGGGCCTCATCGAAATAGTTATCCTGTCTACCGAGCACAGAACTATAGTTGGAAATACACTGAAAATATTACTAGTTCTTCTAATTTGAAAAATTTATGTACCGGGATACCTTAAAAAGTTTTTTTTTCTAACCTTTCATATATACGAGCCATTATGGCATAAAAAGCAGCTGCATTTCATTCGATTTTATTTTCCCCTTCTAATTGGAAATATAATTACTAATAGTTTAGATGGTTGTTTTCTCTTGAAACAAATTCAAACATCCACTACGTCTACCACTTCCGATTAAAAAAGAAATAGTAAAAGATAACTATATGAATGTTAAAAGTTTAATAAAAGCTTACTCTTACTTCGATAAAAATTTTATATATACATTTTTTTCTCTCTCTTTTTACCGTTCGTTTGATATTTCAAAGATTGTTTCTTTATTTTCTTTCTATTTTTTTAAATGAAAACAATGTAAACTTCTGATTAATTGAATACACCTGAAATTTATGCTTATTTTCTTTGTTTTAATATTTGATTATTTATATATGTACTGAATACATGCTCTGTTTAATATACAATAAATAGAACTCCGTTAAATAATTTCAAAATTCTTTAGAGACCCATTTTATCTCTATTAATTTATTTTCATCTTTAGATTTTATTCCTCTTTTTAACAGAAAGCCAAACTTTAAGCCCCTCCGTCCTCTTGTTCTTTTATTTTACCGTTTCCACCCCCCTCTGTACTCGGAGACAAATATCGATGTCTCTCAAAATGTTCAATGATGATTAAGTTCGAAATTTTTCTTTTCTTTTTTTTTTTTTTTTCCCCTTCAAAAACTGAAGGATAGAGCACACTGCGAAAATCCCTCTTGTTTCCCCCCTTGCCCCCCCCCCTTACGACTGATTGGCTGACGTCCGTTTGATTTGTAGGAGGGTGAAGAGAGAGAGGGGGCTTCGATAGTGACAGGAAGTCCATCGAATGATAAGGAAGTAGCCCCCCTGCCCAACCACCCTAATGAACGAACAGCATTTGCCCTGGGGAAAAGAACCTTCTTCATCATGTCCTTCTTATAAAGCAGTCTTTATATCTAAGAAATTTCTTCCAATAGTCTTTTATCCTCAGTTATTTTCCTGGAGTTCAGTCTTCATTGTCAGACGACGTTACAAGACACTAATGACGTTTCCGAATTCGTTAAATTATTAGGACAGATCCTTTGAGTGGTACAGAAATATTAAGACAGTTCTAAAATCTATTTCATTAAACTTTTATTGGCATAAGTCTTTGTTGGTTAAAATGATTATAAAAGAGATGAAAGGTGATTCATAAGATGATTCATTCAAAGGTGATTCATTTTCTTACATTAAATGTATATCAACATTCGTTCTTTTATAACAAAAATCATGAATATAGCATCGCAATAAGCAAAATTAAAGAAATTGAATAGTTAATAATTAATAATAATAATAATAATAATAATAATAGTTTAAATTGTAGATGGAGTTATCTCGAAATTAACTTCAATTCAAATTTTTGTTTAGGATTTTATGCAAGACGTTTGATTCATATTGACAGAAAAAGAAATCTGGCATTTATCGTTTAACTAAGTCAACTACCATGAACATATAGAAATGTTTCGATCATCGAATGTGACGCAGAAATACGTTTTCAGAAATTATAAATTCAAATATATCGTTCATTAATTACACATCGAAATTGTTTGATATGTTTACTTTCGTAACTTCTTTTCAGAGTTCCAAATTAAAATCTTATTTCAAAATGTTACATCATCATGATGTCACATTCGACCATCGAAAGACATTGATACGTTCATGATAGCACCCTATGATCCATCTTAATGTAGCACTTCTATACTTCTTGACCCCTTCGCAAAGGATCAAAATCGCAATTAATGACATTTTTATGATTTTTATAGACGTGGAAAGCTTCTAGAAAGACTTCTAGACACTTACATGATTTTCTAGAAGCTTTCTATATCTATAAAAATCATAAAAATGTCACTAATTACAATTTTGCTGTAACCCTTCTCTCTGATTGTTGGAAATATTACATAAAATCCACATAATCTTGATTTTTACCATGCTCGATGATTTTTACATATCATTTACATATAGCTTTCTATATTCCAATTTCCTATTGGCATAATATTTCCAGTTTCTTAAGTTCTTATTGGCTGTTACTCCTGCTCTAAAATTAGTTTTTCTATCTATATACAAGTGCAATAACCCACCTTATCATTCTGCCCTGAGGACGATACGCTTAACATTACCAAAACTGCAGTTTGCATTTTCGGTAATCGGTATATATATATATATATATATATATATATATATATATATTTAAATTGGTGTTTTGAATGTTGAGTAAATGTTTAAAAATTAATCAGTATTCATTTTATTAAACATGAATGGATGTAAAAACCTTGAAATATGTTTTATCTAATGGAAAATATTTAAAAACACTTTTCTCTTCATCCATTTTTTCTATTCTTCCACCTACACTAATTAACTCTTACTTGGTTGGTGATAGAGTTAAAGTCAATTGACTATGCGAGGGTTTCATCTTAGCCCATATTTACGCAAGTTTCGAATAAAACACGTATAAACTCCAAATGACTAGGCTGACGCGACCTGTGTTCGAATCTGGCGATTTTCGTAAATTCTCGAGGTTCAAATCCAGGTCACGCGTGTTGGCATATGTCTTCGAAAATTTCCGTGTTTTTCTTCGAAACTCGACAATAGCCATTAACCCGTGCACCACCACCTAAGTAATGCCAGTGCCTAATGTAATTTTCTTTGAGCTGTCGTTGACTTGAAAGACAAAAATTAAATGAGTGGTAAATGAAAAAAAGTTGCCAAATAAAAAAATAAAAAAGAAAGAAAATAAAAATCTCAGAACAAGTTACCGAAGTAAAAAAATTCGTTGTGGCACTTAATTTTATCTTACCTTGCATTTGAATACTAGACAAATTACAGATTAAAAGATAAGATAAGAAGTACAGTCGGTAACAAAAGTATCCGAACACTACACTAAGAACAGGATTCGACAAGGATTTATTTAACAAAATAGCATTAACTCTACTTTTTTTATATAGGAATTTTTGTTAGTGTTCGGATACTTTTGTTACCGACTGTACTATATTTTAAAAAATAGTTCAAAATAGTTTTAGAAACAGTTCTATTGCAAATTTAATTCTGTGTGAGGGGCCTACCGCACACATCAATCCCTCCTCGTTCCATGAATATGGTACTTATATTTATTTAAAAAAAAAAAAAAAAAAAAAAAAAAAAAAAGTATACTCTGTAAATAATCATTCGAAACAATGAATTACAAACAAGTGTATATAATAACAAATATTACCTTTATTTCAAACAAATTAATGTATCTTAAGAGAAGTATTATAATATTTCAATATTAATATATATATATATATATATGTTGTAAAAATTGGCCTTTAAACTCTTGGCAAATGAAGTAAGCGTAATGAGAACATCTCGAACTAATAAAACTGGCAGGGGTAGGTAGTCTATTAGACGAATGTCCTGTTATCGTAGGGTTAAATTAAAAATTTATTTTAAATTATTCAAACAACTTTCTCACACATCACTATTTCGAACTCGACAATTTTATACTTTGAAAATTTTCAAGCACTACCTCATTTAGTTTTCAAATTAATAAATTTGAATTTCCTGCAATTATTTGTTTGTAAGTAATGCTGATAAAAGACATACATACCAACCCTAAAAAACTTGATTTCTGTACTTCAAAACAAGTAATTATAGCACAAAATTTCTGTTGAAAATTGAATTTTGAATAATATTTTGTCTACCATAAGGTATAAGAAAGTAAATGTCATTCCTAAGCAATTTTAATGATTTTGGTAAAACTTAGTAATAATTACACCCAATAGAGGAGCATGTTTCGTTTAAGTATGGGTAGCTCTGTATGTTATCTATAAATTATATACACATCACATAGTATACTTTAAACTTACCGCAATATGAAAAACATATAACACTAATTCTAAATAAATTTTCAGCAATTTCCAAGTATAGCCTTAATACATCGTAATTTCTTAGTCTGGCCTTGTAAAGGAATAATGAATGGTTTTCACACCATATTCTACATGAAACTTATTTTAGACATCTAAAAAATATACTGTGTTTATCTCATCTTGTTTAGTGCAGTTCAAAGATGTTAAATTATACATTAATAGGAATTTCGCCTATAGACGTAATATATTTGAATATACTCTTGGATGTCCTTGTACACTAATTACACTGCGCTACAGAAAAAAAAAAAAAAAAAAAATCGATCCCTGATACCATTTTTACTGATTCTTATGTAAAATGACTTCCTGAATCCGAATATGACCCCCATTTTGCCCAATCACCCGCCGTTTTCTCGGGACGTCACCCCTTCCCTCAATTTCTATCACTATTCGGTAATTTTATAGACATGAATTTGATTTGGAGAATGGAAAATAATTATTTTAACACTTAAAAAAAATATAAATAATAATTGATTAATAAAATATAATAAATGTAATATATAATTTCAGTGGCAACCCTCCCCCCCCCCCCTAAATTTTTCTCTTACTGTAAATGTTCATGTTTTAGAATTTTACAACTCTGTAGCTCCTCAGAAGATACTTAACAGTTAAAATAATCCTCCCTCCCCCTCGCCTACAAATCAAATTTATAGCCATAAAATTACCGAAAAGTGATACAAATAGCGGAGCGTTTCTAAAAAACGGTGGGTGGTAGGACAAAATGGTCATCATATTCGGATTCATGAAATAATTTTACATAAGAATTTGCAAAAATAGTGTTGAGGCCGATTTTTGTGCAGAGCAGTGTTATTTGTTTAATACATTAAACAACAACAACAAAAAAAAAAAAAAAAAAAAAAAAAAAAAAATCAAGTAGCATTCAAATGTGATACAGATTTAAAGCATTGAGTTTGGACTTCCTGTGAATACTTGTTCCTGAGTTTTGGTGATAACAGATACACATAAACATAGACCGCCGCTGATTTTCGGATTCTGGGGATCTCAAAACGAGTAAATATATTGAAATATCAATTTAGAAAATTCAATTCAAAGATTTATTTACCATACATAAGTAACAGAAACAAAGACATAACTATAATAATAGCTGAATGAAAAAAAAAAAAAAAAAAAGATTAAGCAATACGTAACCATTTTATGAATAGAATGGTTACTGATTTTTTAGTCATTTGTAAATTACTATGACATGTGATAAACAAAGTGGATGATTGTTTTTAAATTTTATTTTTAGAGTTTTGTGTCTGTACGACAAATGCATAATAATTGAATCCTTAGTCAATTATTAAATCTTAAATTATTGGGAGAAAAATGCGATAGAATAAAATAGAGAAGATGAATAAAATAAAAAATGTATTTGAACTAGATTTTAATGTTTTTTTTTTTTTTTTTTTTTTTTTGTCTTTAAGAATCCCACTGACAAAAGTAATCATTAAATGAATGAATGTAAAATCATTGAGTGTGTCTCATAAAATAGAAGACATTTAAAATCTTTTTTCTTGGATTCTTTTTTTTTTTTTTTTCTTTCCACCACCCTCTTGAATTAACTCCCATCCCCCATGTCTCCTAAGTAAAACCAGTGCCTATCTGAAGAGGCAAAAATGTCGAGACAGCAAACCGGGAGTTCTTGCTCTAAATTTAAAAAGATATCTTTCTTACTTAGCCCTCCACGAAGTACCGGAACACAAAAGCGCAGTAACAAAAGTTTAAAGGGAACAAACTTAAAAAATAAAATAAAATCTAATTATTTCTTACAGTCTGCCGTTGACTTGAAAAAGAAAGAGTAAATAAGTGGTAATAGAAATAAGAGGGTAAAAAAATAAATAAAATAAAATAAAATGAAGATCTCGAAGAAAGTTGCCGAAATAAAATAAAATAAAATAACACAAAAATCCCCCACGCTTTTGTCTGCAGCGCGAATGAAATGTTAGTCTCCATCATTAGTAAAGGATTCTGTTTTCATTGAGTCCTGGTCATCTCCCAGTTACCATGGTTACCGTCTTTGTAGGTTACTACTCTTTATTAGAAATAATATTGCTTGTTTTTCACTGATTTACTTTATTGGTTATAGTGTTGTGTATCAGAAAGCATAACTGAATTAATACTAAATTTCAAAATGTTAAGGAGAATTTTCGGTAATGTGGACCGCTCTAATTTGTGTAGTTTTAAGGGATTTTATTATTTTATCATTGTGGTAAAACTGTCAAAATTTGTGATATTCCAGTTAAAATTTTACTAATCTTGATTAATCTTTTCTCCATTGATAAATCAGTGTCATTAATGCATAAGGGTCAGTAATTAAACTAATTAATTGAGTATTAAGTACAAAACCTTGATTAAACTCCATAAAATGCAAGAGCGCGCTACAATTGTTTCGGATGAAAGAAAGCATGATCTTTGGTCAGGCGAACAAAGTAGGCACGAATGCTGTAATGCAAGGATCGTGTTTTCTTTCGACCCGAAGCAATTGTTGCGAGTTCTTACATTTTAGGGTATTTACTTAAAGTTTTGTACTTATTTTTAAACGGTAGCTCTGGGGTGCTTTCTTATAATTCCTTATAATTAATAAGTGCTATATCCTGCACACAAAAATAGTTAAAAATTGCATTTTGTGTTTTTTGAGGGTTCGATAAAAAAGGAAGAGAATAAAATTTCCGTTGGCGTCTATGATGAATACGTAAAACCTCGAATATTACCTTAAGCTTTCATAATAAATGTATTTTGTTTAAAATTTTAATTTAAAATAATATAAAAAAATTAATTTGAAAAACTTATTTATTTGAAGCTTAAAGACAGAATTTAAAATTAATAATAGAAAATTTTGAATTTTTATTACTAGTATTATTAAATTATGATTTTTTGTTGTACGTAGTTATAGGTTTTTTTTTTTTTTTTTTTTTTTTTTTTTGTTATACGTAATAAATTTTATCCTAACGATTTTTACCTTAATCAAATAAGCAGTAAATAACGGTCTAATGACTCTTAGTATGCAAAAAATGTACATAGAGTGATAACCCAAACCGAAATCCACATTTTAATCCTAAAAACAATAATTTTATTGTATACATTATATGACATTTTAATCGTTTTTATAGCATAGATTCATTAAAAACGGCATGAAATTTTATATGTTCGACACAATTGTGTGCATCAATATTATTCATGATATATATATTACGATATTACTCAAGAATTATTTCCAAATTCGTGACGAATCATCAATGTGAGACTGAATATACTATCAATTTCCTTATCCTTTTTTCTGCTGGTAAAAAAAATTCAACATTACCAAAATGATAATCGATTTAAACTTCAATGTATACCTGCACACTTATTAATGTTGCAATATTTATGATTTAATTAAAGATGAGTGTAAATGAATTTTTGTCATTATTTTTCTGCAAGCTGAATCTTGAATGTCCTGCGTAATGTCCCGCATTAATGTCGATAATTAGCATAAAAATTTTCCCAAAATATTGTTTTTAGTTAAACTGACAGCAAATTTCAATGCAGGATGGAATATATACATATATGTTGTGTTGGTATTGTTTTGTATCTATTTGCTAAATTTTCAGGTTAAATTTTATTACGATATCTATCATATATATATATATATATTCATGTACATATATATACATGTAGACTATACATATATATATGTACAGTCTGAATAAAAACCTTAAGACCAGTAAAAATGTTTGAGAAAATGAAAAAACCTTAAACTACGGATTAAAATATAAATTGAGTGATAATTATTAACCTTAAACACAAGTAAAAAAAAGGCAGCAAACTTTCATTTTTAAACATTTTATTATCAGAAAATATTACAGAACACACAGATCAATATTTAAGCCTGAGTAAAAACTTTAAAGCCAACTTAGAAAATAGCATATAAGAAAAAAAAAAAAAAAAAAAAATTAGAAGCTTGTGTAGGAATCATTTTTTCGAATTACTTCAAATATTCTTGTTTTCATGGATATCACTAGTTTTTGACAAAGTTCGGGTCTGTTTTATACCATTTATCTTCGGTAGTAGATTTCAACTCTATTGATGACGCAAAATATCTCCCTTTTGCATAAACTTTTCTTGCTAAGTCATCCCATAAGTTCTCGACTGGGTTGAGATCTGGAGATTTAGCTGGCCATTTCAAAGTTTCAACATTGCTGACTAGGAACCAGATGTTTTGTATTGTTACTCGCATGGACAGGTGTATTGTCTTGCTGAAATTCTCAATTTTCTCCAGCAATAAATTCAGCATTTGGAAAAAATGTCAGGACATACGTTGGTAGGCTTGCGAATTCATTTTACCCGAAACGAAAGCAATTGAAACCACACTATTGTAAGCAATGCACCCCCAGGCCTCCACCGAAAAGCCTCCACCGAATTAGCGTTTGGAGACCATCTCTTTGTATTTCCTTAAATTATGCCAGTAATGTTTCCATCGGTCTAGTCCGTCCAAATTCCACTTCTATTTTTTTTTTTTTTTTGGTCAGAAAAAGTTATTTCTATTCATTGGTTGTCTCAGGACATTACTTAATGGCTGAAGTTCAATAGTTCTATTTTGTGTCTCTGCAGCGACTGAGTCTTAGACAATTTTGTATGGATGTATCTTTCAGATCTTCTAACTGTGTTGTACATCGCTTTTTCACAAACATTTAGTCTTGTCCTCTGAATAAGCTTCCTGATTGAGTATTTTCCAGTAGTTGCAAGTCTGGAAACTCTGTTTTCATCAACGCGAGGACAAAGCGTTAGGTCTTCCTCCGGTATTCTTTTTACCATAATTTTCTTTCAATTAAAAAGAAAAAAAAAAATTTGACTACAGTCTTTGATCTTACTATCTTTATCGCATTAGAACGTGCAGCGAAGTTTTTTGCAGGTAGACAAAATGTAAATAGGGAAGTTTCCATTTCGACGGTTTCCACTAGACCATATTTCCGTATAAGTGAAACAGTTCTCTCTTTCTTGCGTTGTTCGCCGCTAGACATCTGATTTATATCGCTTCCACTAAAATACCCAAGATTCTATCCAGAGGTGTTAAAAAAGCAAATTCCACCAATCAATAAAGATGGACACAAAACTGTGCACAAAGATTTTTTTTTTATTGATTTGAAGCATAAAAATAAGAAGGGAAGGTGCCCCTAACGTATATATTTTGAGAACTACATCTGTAGATCTTCTAAGCAGGAGCGATCAGAGAAGAGTGATAAAGTTCCAGTCAAATTCAAATTATTGGCATTTAATTTCATTGCCAGCAAGAACACATAAAAAGTGCTTTTTTTTTTAAAGATACGTTATACTCTATTTAAGCTAATAAGTTTTGAATACGCAGAGCAGGATTACCACATATGGTAACCCTTAAATTTTGCCGAACATTCGTTATGATAAAAAGAAACCTCAACGGATAGATACATAAATATAGCTATAATTTAATTGCGTTCAAGGATAATTTTGACTAACTGAAAAAGTACGTTAGCAAATTAGACTATAATTTAGGAAGAACATAAATGAAATAAGCCATTTGTTATTCTCTATGAGACGAAATGATTATGAGATTTTGCATTATTATCTTTTACATTTATTTTTTATTTTGTTGATGGAGGTAGAATTTGGCAGTTACTAAAGATTAAAATTGAATACACGAGTAAATTATTATATAAAGCGTTAAACTAGATTTGAATTAAAATTAAAATAGAAAATATTTAAAATATATGTGATTTCTACATCACAGTACGGCTACTCAATCCTGTTTTAGAGAAAGCTTCTATATGCCCTCTTTCATGATCAATTCACTTATTGTATTTCGTCATCATCACAAGCGACACCGAAACTTCATAGAAAGGAATGTCAAATTAACAAATCTAAGAGGTATCACTACGCAAGTAATTGCTGTAATCATCAAGCCAGTACAAGCACATTTATTTTTTTTTAATTACTGGTGGCCTAAAAGTTTTTACTCAGGCTGAAATATTAACTTTGTATATACCACTTTTTTCTGATAATTATATATTTACAGATCCTGTTTGTTAAGTAATTTCTAAGCTACGAACTTTAATAATTAATAACACAATAATATTTAAATCCATTTTATTTCAATTTTAATTTTATCAGAAACTTTTACTGGTTTTAAAGTTTTTACCAGACTGTATAGTATATATATATATATATATATATATATATATATATATATAATGGATACATTTTCAAACATTGCACAAAAAGAAATGCTATATCATATGAAGAACAGGAAAGAATTAAAACAAAAAAGAAATAAAATATATTTTTTTATTTCCAAAGGCTAGGCAAAAGTTATAGAGGACTATAAAGTTACAAAAGAAATTATAAACAATATAACACAGAACAAAAGATCGAAGTCATTGCCTAAGGAGCTATCTTGCTTCCCAATATCTTGACTCTTCTGTAGAACATCTAAGAGACCCACAACAGAGCAGATGGTCCTTGTCCATTACTTATACAGAATCACAATGTGGGCAAGTAGAATTAAAAAATATATAATATTATAGAAAATTACTAAAATGAAGCAATAGAATGTACAGGGTGTCCGAAATTACACGACCCTATTTTAAAGTTGTCTATCGGCGAAACTGTTGCTGAGAAAGTTAGGAAATTTTCTGTATACAGAAAATTTCCTAACTTAATGAAGGTATGGGAATTTGTTCGATCGAATAAAAAAAAACAAAAATTGAAATTTTCGCCTCTAGGGGGAATTTTCTTTTAATGAGTTACACATTTAGCATACATTTATGATAGTTTACAAATTGTATTACAACAAGACATATTCAACACGACGCCCATTACTGTCTGCTACCATCTGAAACCGTTAGACAGCATGTCCCACAGCTTACCGCAAGATGTTCGGGGAAATGTTGTGAACATGTTGTGATCACGTAAAGTTCTTGGATTATCACGACTTTCGACATGAGACATTTCAAACTCCCCAAAGTCTAGGGTCGCATGGATTGACACTTGGAGATGAGTTAATGCGTAAACCCGTGGTTAAAAATATCGTGAAATCAGAATAAAGTACATGGCGTAGGTACGTAATTCAGTAAAAAACTCCCCATGGTGGCGAAAATTTGAACTTTTTTTTATTAATTCACTTAAACAAATTCCGATACTTTCATTATGTCCTACACAAAATTTTATAACCTTCTCAACAATAATTTCGTAGGTAGACAACTTTTAAATAGGGTCGTTTAATTTCCGACACTCTTATTTATTTAACATGGTACGAAAAGAACATTTTAAATAATGATTGCAAAAATATCATGATAATGAACTTAGATATCCATGTATTATAATTAATTAATGATTGTAAATATATTAAAATAAATTTTAACAGCTTATTAAAATAAATTCTAACAAGAATATTTAAATTTATACATTATAGCTAATTTGACACATGCGTATGACATATGCATAAATGTATTTCCCCATGGAAGTTATTTTGTACCTAACTATACAGTTATGGAACATTACATTTTGTTAATTTTTAAATTGTTTTAATGTATTTATTTTCTTTTAATTAATTAATTAATATATACAGGGTGATCAATTTAATAGAGTACCCGTTGGTTTTTCTTATTACCCTTAAATATGACGGATGTGGCAACTATTCTAACACTGAACTATAATTGTCTGAACCTTTTGTTTAAGTGTGGGAGACAACTTCCAACACTGTTGGACTGTTACAACTTAATTTTTGATGTAAAACAGAAATGGAGACGCACAAAATTTTTAATCCTGTAATAATTTCATTTATGAGAAACAAAATTTAATTAAAATATTTTACATTATCATTCCTACATTACATTTACATTTTCATTATCATTATCATATTTACATTATCATTTCATAGGCTTTTCCAGAGAAGTCCTGAAAACATCGATGAATTAAAATAAAACAGATCATAACTGAAGAAATCTCGTCAATAACATCAACAATGCTGCGAAGTGTGTCAAAAACCTGGTTCGACGTGTTCCTGTTTTCATTCAAAATGGTGGCGAACATTTTCAACATTTTCTGTGAGGAATGATAATGTAAAAAAATTGAATTAAATTATGTTTTTCAAAAATAAAATTATTACATGATTAAAAAAATCGTGCGTCTCCATTTCTGTTTTACCTCACAAATAAAGTTGTAACAGTCCAACAGTGTTAGAAATTGTCTTACAAACTTAAACAAGGTTCAAACAATCATACTTCAATGTTAGAATAGTTGCCACATCCGTCAGATTTAAGGGTTATAAGAAAAACCCACGGGTACTCGTTTAAACTGATCTACTACTCTGACTACACTAAGCTAGTTATAACAGTACTAGCTTAGTGTAACCGCATAGATAAGAGGTCTATTGATTATATACCGATCGTTTTTTTAAACTGATTTTTTGATCGATTTTTGATACTTTCAAAGTCTATTGTCCTATTAATGTGAAATTTTTTATTGATAAGTTGTAGTCATTTTTATGTTCGTCCATGACAGGTTTGTAAGTGAAAATACAAAGAATTTCGAAACTTTCGAATGAGACAGAAGGACGTAAAAACTCAATGGACAAGGTCATATGAGAACTTGATTTTATTTATGTTTCATGTTGAATTTGGAAGTGATCCAAATATTGTTTTGTTGAAGTCAGTACTTGATATATAAAATTGGCTCTTTTAATTCTCCTACGAAATTTTTCTTGTGCGATACAAATTATAGAACATTGTATACAATGCAGTAACTTTTTTTAGACATTTAATTATTTTTAGATATAAGATACATGTAAGGTAATAATTTATTTATTTATTCTGAATTTGTCTTTGCATTAATTTTTCTCTCTTTAAATTGTAAATGAAAATACCAGAAAATTTTAAGAATTTAAGATTAATATATATATATATATATATATATATATATTTTTTTAAGATTGTCTTGGGAAGCGTATGGATTTAAGATATATATATATATATATTTCTTTTCATGAAAATTCTCTGTTTTATTAATGAATTATGATCATCCATATGCGCCCGGGACATGAGTAACTGTCGCCATCAATGGACATAACCATGTAAACCTTTGTTTTATATTTGTTTAACATTGAATTTTGAGGCAATCCCAGATATTGCTATTATTAAAGTCAGTATTTGACAGACAAGGTTGTCACTTTTAACTTCGCATGAAAACTTTTTTTGTGCTATACATATACATATGTACACAAATCATAATAATAAGAGCGAAATGACTTCTGTCTGTCTGTCAGCTGTCTACAGAAAAATCCACCGCACTACAGACATAACATTTGGCACACAGAAAGTTTGTAATGTCTCCGTGTGCATCTCGAAGCCGGAGTTTCGAATTTTTAACTAGGAAGAAAGTTATTAATTAAAATGTATTAACGTATTTACCTCTATTATATTTCTCAACATTTTTCTTTGCGTTGGAAATTCAGTCTGTTGCCAATGAAATAAAATGCTTATAAATTAATATTTCATTTTTTTTTTTTTTTTTTTTTTTTTTTTCGAACATAAAAAGAAACATTTCTCTACGCGTGAAAAAAAAAAAAAAAAAAAAAAAAAAAAATAATAATAATAATAATAATAAAGGAAAATTAAACCTGCATCATAAAAAAAACTCTGATAAAAAGGACGTCATAACATTTTATTTTTTTTTTAATTTATATATATATATATATATATATGTATACTAGTTGGCTTTGCCCGCTTCGCTGGACATTATACTTAAATGAGTTGTCAAAATCGCATATCATTATTAATAACCCAAATTCTCGCTGATTCGGTAGAATTTTTTTCTCTCTCGCAAAGTGAGGAGTCCGGGTCCCCACTGCTTTTGGCAGCAGCTTACCCGCTTCTAACTTCCCTTCCCCAGCGGGTAAGTTTGAAGTTTTACGCAGTCCCACCAAAGTACATAATACGTACACTTAAGCAACATCCATATACCGAAATTCGCCATTCTAAGATAATTTAAAGGGAATTCAAACGGGAAAACACGTTTTTACACGTGTTTATTGCCCACCGACCCCGATGGGGTAAGGAGGGAATTTCGTAAAATCCCGTTACGATAAGTGCCGGATACATATAAATAATACATTACGCACCAAATTTCGTGATCGCAGATCCCACAGATTTTTTAAGAAAAATTTAGCGCTAAAATAGGGGTCCCAAATTTGCTCCTTCGTAACGCTACCCCTCGCCCCCCCCCCTCCTGAAAAAAAAAAATCTGCTCAAAAATCCGAAATTTCTGAGATTTCCCCCCGAAAAACGATTTTTCCTCTCACTCCTGTAAGAATCAAAAATTCCAAATTCATGCATAATGTTTTATTTATACTCAAGTCTAGTCTCGTCATGCGCAATTTCTTCACAGAGAAGTAATTTGCGGCCGAGTTATGCTTACAAATGTCTTTTCTGCTTCCTGCCCCCTGGGGGAAGGCGGGAAATTTCAATAAATCCCGTTACTTTAGGGGTCCGATACATAGGGGTCCATCCAAGTACCAAACTTTGTGACCGCAGCTCTCATAAATTTCTCAGGACAAATTTAGCGCTAAAAGGAGTGTCTCGAATTTGCCCTTCGTAACACATCCCCCCTCTCCATCCCCCCCCCCCCAAAAAAAAATGGCAGATCACAAAAATTTAAAAAATTGTTTTGTAAATATCCTAAAGAAGTTACATGGCTATTTTTAATATCTTTGTTCCATTTTTGGCAGAGTTTTACTCATAAATCTGAAATTTGCAAAATTTCCCGCCAAAAGTGAATTTCCTCTCTCCCTAACCTTAAAATTCTAAATTTTCTAAATTGCAGCTAATGTTTTATTTGTACTAATGTGTAGTCTCCCCTGCAATTTCTTCACTGTGAATTAATCTGGAGCCGAGTTATGCTTACAAAGGTGTTTTTGTATTATGTTCCCCCTTGGGGGGAAACTGGGGTAATTTTTATAAATCCCGTTACTTTAGGTGTCGGATACATATAAACAACCCAAGCACCAAAATTCATGACCGCAGCTCCCATACGGACAAATTTCTCAGTACAAATTTAGCGCTAAAAAGGGTGTTTCAAATTTGCCCTCTCATAACCCCCCACCCAGAAAAAAAGAGCCCGCAAACTAAAAAAAAAAAAAAAAGAAACGTGTTTTTGGAAATATCCTAAGGAAGTCGCATAGCCTTTTTTCAACATCTTTATCCCATTTTTGGTAGAGCTATATTGAAAAATCAGGAATTTTTTACATTTCCGCCAAAAACTGATTTTCCCCCTCACTTCCCTTAAAAATCGAAAATTTCTAAATCGCAGACAGTGTTTTATTTGTACTCATTTCTAGTCTCCCCATGTGCAATTCCTTTACTGTGAAGTAAATAGGAGCCGAGTTATGCTTACAAACGTGTTTTTGTCTTTTGCCCCATAAAGGGGGAAGTTGGAGTAATTTTGGAAAAGTTGGAGATATAATTTTAAGTAAGACCTAAATTCCTGCTAATCGCCGTTGAATTCTGTCCAGCCGTTCTCAAGTGATACCCGGACAAACGTGTTTTTGTCTTTTGATCCCCAAGGGGAAACGTGGGGGAGTTTGTGAAAAGTTGATAGATATAATTTTAAGTTGGGTAAAGACCTAAATGTTTGCGAAGTGCCGTTGAATTCTGTTCAGCCGTTCTCAAATGATACCCGGTCAAACGTGTTTTTTGTCTTTTGCCCCCAGGGGGTAGCGTGGGAGATTTTTGAAAAGTTGATAGATATAATTTTAATTTGGGTAGAGATCTAAGTTTCTGCCAAGCGCCGTTAAATTTCGTCCAGCCGTTCTCAAATGATGCCCGGAAAAAAATAGCGTTGCAAACATACGGACACCATCACACACACACACACATACAGGCAAAATTTTCTGAAGTCATTTTCGGCTTTCATGCTGTGTGAAACGTGAAGATATCACAAAATTTTTCGATTCTGACAAATTTACAGACAAAAGTCTGATTTTATTAATATAGATTTAAAACTAACTTCATTTAATCAAATAGTCTTAAATTTTTTATTTATTTATTTATTTATTTATTGTTTTCTTTTTTTTTTTTTAATCGTTCACGAAGTAATGTGGGTGAAGTTACCCATGGTTACTTTTAATATTTTTTGTCATTTTGGTGATAAATAAAAATAGCTATCGCAATTTTCATAAGTAAAGACCTTGGCAAGAAAAATTCGGGCTATCAAATTTCAAAGTCCGCCATTTGGCATATACACTTAGTCTATAATGTCTCCGTATGCTTAGCTATCGAGATTTTTTGCGAAATTTTTCACCACAAAACGTTCACTTTCACACGCGGAGCAGAAAAACCGGAGATTCTGCTGTTTTTTCCTTCAATACGCTAAAACGCGCTATAAAATGATCTTTTTAAAATTCTAATCGTGCGTTTAAAAATAGATTTCTTTTTTTTTTCTTTTTCATTTTGACACCAAATTAAATTTTATAGCATATTGCAGTACTATATTTGGAGTGGAATTGCTATCATTTTATGGTCGGCTGGGTAAATCAAATCAAATATAAGATATCATTAATAATAAATAATATGTATAGTTCGTTAATGTTGTTTAATGTAAGCGCGATTTAAATGTGAAAAAGGTACTTTTATTATTATTATTATTACTTTCTTTTTCTTTAATGTCCGTTTCGAAACAGTCGTCCAATAAAGATTCGAGTCCAAGGGTAAAGCATTGGTTGTCTCAGAGGCAATAGAAAGACAAATCCCAAATAGTGTGAGTGACGAAGACTCTTGTGAAGGCAGCGGGGATTCGAAGCAAGTTTTTGAATGATTTCAATGTTTTTTTTTTTTTTTTTTTTTTAAGTTTCTATTTATAAAAGGAAAATAGTTCGTTATCGTTATTATTATTCATTTAAATATAGTGACCAGCGAAGCGGGCAAAGCCTGCTAGTATATATATATATATATATATATATATATATATATATATATATATATATATAAACTAGGAAAATGCATTTTTGAGACATTTAATTATTCTGTTGTTGTTGCTTTAAGTATTTAAAGCCGATTATTAGCTTATGGGACCTAAGCTTTGGTGGGGTGTCTTCCGTGAGAATCTTTCTGAAGGGCCCTAACATGCGAGTTTCGACGAACGCTACGGAAAACTCCGAAAGGCTGTCTATCAGCTTTGTAAACAAAACCTTTCACCCCGGGGCTGTTTTTATAGCATAATAATTTATATATATATATATATATATATATATATATATATATATATATATATATATATATATATATATTTGATGGCTGCTTTAATTTTTCCCTCTTTGAATTATAAATAATAATAACCAGAAAAATATCAAGATTGTCATAGGATATTGTAACATTTGTACTTAAACAATCGAAAAGTATTTTTTCCCGTGAAAATTCTCCGATCCATTGGTTAAATTGTGGTCATTTATGGTCGCTCGTGGCAGCTCTGTAAATGAAAAGGAGGGGAATTTTGAGATCATCGAATGAGACAAAAGGAAACGGGAGATTTTTTAATGAATAGACGAGGCCGTATGAGAGCTGTGTTTTATTTCTGTTTCGCGTTAAGTCAGAAACGATCGCGCAGTATTGTTATTGATGAAGTCGCTGTTTGAAATACGGGATTGTTTCTTATGATTCCTTAAGAGAAGTTCGTTTTGCGCTATGAAGGCTACGATTAGTTTACGATACATATTTAATTATTTTTAGATATAAAATATACTATATGTGATTTATGTATTAGTTTTCTGTTTGTTGCTTTGCTTTATCGTTTAAGGCTCCTCTTAAGTCTACATTACTTATTTCGTAACAAACTTCTGTACACGTTTCATTATAATAATAATAATTATTATTATTATTATTTAACACAAACATATGAAAATTTTAGTGTGATTTATTAGTTTATCTATTTGAACATAAGGTTGTTCTTAAATCCACATTGCCTATTTCCTAACAATTTTTTGTATACATTTTATTAATTATTTTTAAACACAAACGCATGGAATTCGCAGCTTTATTAACTCAAATACATAAAAATTAAACGATGCTCTATTTATTAAAAATTAATCCCTTGCGTTAATCCAAATTCTCTATTTTTGTTATAATTTATGACGCACTTTGTTTTTCTTGAAAATTTCCTTAATTTTAATTTCAATTCTTTGAGATAAAATCGTTTTCTCCATATTTTTCTATAAAATTAAATTTATTTACTGAAAATTAGCTTAAAAAGGTTTGAATTGATTTGTATCTAGTACCCAATTTAATTGTTAATGTGGAAATTTGCCAATTTTATTGAGGGATAGTGGTTTATGTTCGTTTACTCCAGCTCTGTATGCGAGAAGAGGAGGAAACTTTAGATCATCGAATGAGAAAAAAGCAAACAAGGAGATGGCTGTCTTAAGGCCGTATAAGAGCTGTATTTCATTTCTGTTTCACGCTGAGTGGTATTGTTACTGATAAAGTCATTATTTCACGTACAAAATTATCTTTTTTAATTCATTTAAAGAAACTTGCTCTATAATACGAATTGTTGGAAAATATGTTATTCAGATATTTAATTTAATTTATGATAACACAGGGTGATAATTTATTTGATATTTGATTGACTAAAATTGTTTTTCAATGTAATTAGCAGAGTGTTAAAATTGGATTTTAAAAACAAATATTAATTTTTATTTATATTTATTTATTTTATTAAAGCACATTTTTTTTTTTCTTTTTTTTTAGAAAATCACTTCAAAATTGATATTTTGAGCTGATTTCTGATCCAAATTATTTATTTTAAATGTAAACTTTTTTTTTTCTTTTTGTGTGCGGATGGGGGTAGGTATATAGTAAAAAAATTACAGGGATTATAGAACTACTTTTCTCTATTTTTCGTAAAGGGGAACACTGTAACTGACTGTAAAATTCTGTAACTGACATCTAGAATCTAAACTGTGGCTCTAGAAAAAATAGTTCCATGTAATCCTTGTAAATTTTAGTCCCATTTGAAAGCGAGTTCTACAAACCCCTATGAGAATTCTAGAGCGTTTGCCTATATTCTCGAGGTCAAAGTTATTTAAAAATCTCTGCAAATAAGTGAGAATACAAGAGGCGGGTTTCAGCAACTATATTCTTGGTTTATCACCCAATTCTAGAAAATCAAGCGAGAATTTCTCGCAATACAAAAGATTCAGAATATTCAGAATATTGTTTCACCATCTAGAAATGTGTAGACTAGAAATTCTCGATCATTTCGTCTATGCAGTTTATTGGCGTGACTTACGCGCATAGCTCGGAAATCTATATTTCTAGTTAAGTGATTTAGAAAATGACCGCTTATTCATTCTAGATGAAGGCGGTATATTTTTTTTTCTCAGTGAATAATTTTAGAACATCGGGTCAAATTGCGGACCATGAGCTGACTTATACAGTAAAGCACCGTTTATACGTCTGTTCTTTATACGTCGTTTACATTTATACACCCTTTTAGTGAAGTTTCAATTCATCCCTATTCATTTTAATGCAAAAATATTTTGTTTATACGCCTTTTTCACTTTCCTAATATTAATAATATTTATTGACCGTACATTATTTTTCTTTCTAAATAAGGTCTGTGAACTGTGATACCAATATTATAACTTCGAAATTATTCACAGTCGATTAAGAATTTGGAGACAAATTGTCTCATGATAGTTTAAACGATGATGTTGTAAAACGTGAAAAGATTTTTCCACTTTCCTTTAAAGACGCAATGGATTGCATTAAAAAACTTCGAACTTATTTTGTTTATCAAAGCACAAATGAAAAGTATTTAATAAAACTCAGTCTATATTTGTCAATGCAAACCTTAATGCTCACAGAAAGTCAGGCGAGTATTAAAGAATTTTTAATGTAATTAAATAACTACCTATATCGACATAATCATATTACATAGTTAGTAATAAATATGTGTAATCTATATAATTAATATTATTTATTTTATTTAAATTTAATTATTATCTTTAAATACAAATTCTACTGTAGTGTAATACAACAGTTACTATCAAAAGAAAATAAACTTTATTAATTAGTATTTCACATAAATTTTACTTCAGTGCCATTAAATGTGTAGTAATCAAAGTTTTATTCTTTTAATTTTGAATATACGTCTTTTGAATATACATATTTTTACCTCAGTCCCTTGAAAGACTCCTAAATGGTGCTTTATTGAAGTATATTCGGTGCGCGGTATTGACAAAAACTCTGCCATGAGGGGAAAATCTTTTGCAACGTTAGATGTATTTTATTATGGGAAAAAAAAAAAAAAAACTACTACCTTTCAATTCATTTAAAATTTTGGACATTTTAGTATAAATATGAGTTTTTCTAAGCATGTCAATAAATGTTTTGCTGCTGAGATGGAAAAAATATTCTTTGAGAACATATAAATAATTGTACATCATGAACTTAAAAAAAAAGTGTGGGGCGCGGGATGAGGGAGTTGAAACGACGAGAATAGTCAAAAATCTTTTGTTTATTCTATGATTAATTGATTACTTATTTCACTTCATCATTCAGTGATGAAATAAGTAATCACCTTCCCATGGGAAGCTATACACCTTTCCAAAAGTACCAAACTGTTCTCTCGGATAGAGCCAATGGAGAAATATATGAATATCAATTGTCACATGATTTTATTATTTACATTATATTAGTAAGTGTATATTACTATATATACATTATATCATTATACACATGCACATGCGTATATATTCATGTATCTTCTTTAGTTAATTCTGGCATGTTTGGGAATTCTGGCTTACGAATTCATACTAAAATTTTGCACAGGTAAATGTAAGTTGGTTTTGTGTAAAGGAATATAATTTAACTTTAATGTAGTTTATTTCCTAAAAGAATCTTTAACCGTATGCGTAAAATATCTTGGCATTATATTGTTAGCACATATACTACTCAAATATTAAAATAAGTGTGTCAGTAATTCTAATTTTACATTGCTAACAACAGTAAATAATATGAATTGTGAATATTAATTACATATTTTCATACCCTTTATTTTATTTCTTTTTTAATTAACTACACTGTAAAAAATATGTCCTATTTACTGCCAGAAATTTTCTGTAATTACAAAAATACGTTCTGGCAACGTATTTTTTTTTTTTTCGTAAATTACGCATATTTTCTCAAATTACAGAAAATTTCTGGCAGCAAATAGGACATACTTTTTACAGTGTAGCTAATGAAACAGAACAGTTTTGCAAATAATATGTTGATAGAAAATATGTCTTTAAACTATCTTAACGTAAAGAAAACACTCACAGAGAAACTTTCTTTTCAAAATCTCCTGATGAAATAGAGAGCGATTTCAGTACAACCACGATTTTTTAAAATGCAGTCATTTTATTGAACAATGTAAATTTCCTGTAAACATATTATCTTGCGATCATATATGAAATTTGGTCCTATTAAAAATTTTGGTGCACATGTACCCGGACACATTGGATCATTTGTTAAACAAACTTCGTTATATTTTCCTATTACGTGCTATGATGTATTCTAGAAATTTGCATTAAAGAATTGCATTCTTACGTCATTAATGAATGAGATGTCATGCAAACTATGTCTTATAAATAAATAATGCGAGCAAGTTCGACCTAAGATCATTTATGCTATCTTTCAACGAACTAACATCCTAGAATTTTTTAAATGAATTGGAATAATACAGCAAAAAGATTTGTGATACGTCAGCATGTTAGTTATCAGTTGACAGAAGTCACCCAGACTCCTGTATAACATTACTTATGGTATATTGAGCTTAAAGTATTGAAAAAGATTGACTTCCTATTTTCATATTTCATATTAGAATAAATTAAATGTAAGATGAAATTTTTGTTTGTTTTTGTGAACTTGTTTAAAAAAAAAAAAAAAAAAAAAAAAAAGGACGAAGAATAATATGTATTAATATTAGAATTTTCTTAGTAAAACGATCAATGTTAATATTTGTATATGTGTGTACCGTATACGCAAAAGTTTTCAGATTGTAAAATTCGTCTTATCTTTAATCTAAGATAAATTTTTCTTTGCTCCAAGAAATGCACCAAGCAGTTACTTTACTAATTTGGGCACTTCTTTCAACTAACTTTATTGTTTATTTGCCGGTGTGAAATAACTTCGAGACAATAACACTTATGTTAAATTTTATGCCGACATTTATTTTAAAATAAGAATTTCAGTCTCTCTCTGAGTTATACTTCTCAGCTTCTTTTCTGGCTCTAAAGATATGCTATTTTATTCTATTTAATTGACACAAGAGAATAATTATCATTTAAAGTCTATCCCGAAGTTGATTATAAAGTTAAAATTAGCATGAAAGACGAGCGATACTTCGGTCCTCGGATTTCGAAAGTTTGAGATGATACTGACTTTTCTACGTCTCCCAAGAATTTACTCTGTCTTTAACATTCAAGGACCGAAGTTTGGTATGCAGAGCTTAATTTGTTACATTGCTTCTGAATGTTGCTAAGACTCTTAAACTTTAATGGCATGCAATTTTTGAAAATTTTAGCAAATTATCGGACATAAATAAAAGGTAAACAATAAACGTTAATATGTATATATTTTTTAAGTAGACTCAAACGCAAGTAGAATGTCATGATTAAATATAGAATGGTAGATATAGAACCATATTGAGGTGTATAGTAGGTTTATTTTCCACTACGGCAAGAATTAATTCTGAATTAAATTTCTTTCAGTGTATGTATACCTTTACATGTTTTTATAATTTTCTTTGAACTACTTACAATAATTTTTTTAACACGTTGAGCGGCACGAAAAATTCTTAAAATCCATTAAAATTCCATAATGATTCCTCCTATAATAAATAAAAATTAAACAAATTTTTAATAAATTTTCAATCATTAAATGCAATATTTTTAGTTTTATATCCATTTTATATCCGCCACCGATGGTTGACACTGCTTTATTATCATATTTGACACTGTCAGCCACCGATGGCTGACAGGGCGCGCAACGTTTTAATTTTTTATTGGTACTGCTTTTACTTTCGGGTAAAACTTTCATTGAAATGTTTAAAGTGTAACATATTCTGCACACTCCTAAAGTTTAAGATGATTCCTTCAGTACTTAGAGATATATATGACAAAATGGCTAGAATCTAGAATGGCTGACAGGGCGCTCAACCTGTTAACAAACTACTGCCAATCTTAAAAAAATTCTTTAATTTCCTTTAAAAAAATAAAAAAATAAAAATAAATAACCTATTTCTTCCTTGTTATGTCAATTGGAATTATAACATTTACAGTTTTCTTACCATTTGAAACTCCTATCGGTTCAAAATGAACAATATTACAATTTATATACATTTTCAAACCGAAAATAGATATATATTAGATGGTTTCATTACCCCTGCTGGTGCTGATGAATGAAGGGGTGATTTTGCTCAATTCTGATAAAAATATGGGAATTAGTTTCCTTTCTTTTGGCAATTCAAGTGAATTAATTGTTTCGAATATTTTTTATTTTATTTTTTAATGTTCATAATTTGTATTTTATCCAATTGTAACATTTCTTTCTTTCAAAAATTTGATATCTTTATTTATAGAAATGCTATATGATTTTAAATAGCATCAATTGTTATATTAAGTAACAAGTAAACACATCTCAGTTGCTTTGTTAACTATATTAATTCGTACTCTGCTATTACTCCTATTTTATATATATTACTTTTGAAATATATTTACGACTAAACATAAGATTTGCTGTTTTATGGATGGGGAAAATTGGGAATGAAAAGGTTAATTAAATAAATATAAACGTTCATTTAGATTAAAAATACAGCATTAGATATATATATAATTACTTTATTAAGAATATAAATTACAACCATAACAACTGAAGATAAGATGGTGAAAAAATGCGCAATTTCATTAAAAGATGGCGAAAGAATGGAAATTCAAGAAATAAGCAGAAAATAACTATGGAAATTTTTTTCCAAAACAGTTATAATATCACCAAGGGTATTTATAACTGTTGGGTGGGGAAAAAATAACATTATTTCAATAATGGTGAAGTCTTTTAGCAAAACTTTACTATATATACTCGAAAATGTTAACAAATATAAACAAAAAGGATGCACATGATGATAAAAAAATGAATAGTAATCTTAAAAATTACATAAATGGAAATACAAGATAATAATACAGTACGCACAAGCATGTGATACTCACAAGCAAACGCTAACGTATATTAAGAGGTAAGTTGAGATATAATAGAAATATATAGGATACTAGCAGGCTACGCCCGCTTCGCTGGTCACTATTTTTAAAATGAATCATTATAATTAATGAATTCTCAAAATTGCGTTAATTTTTATCATGTGAAAAAAAAAAAAAAAAAAAAAAAAAAAAAAAATGAAAAAATGAAAAAAAAAAACTCTGATCAGGAAAAATGTCGCAAGGGTCCCCACTGCCTTCGGCAGCGTAGACCCGTGCGCGATGCGCACGCGCGAATGCATATATATGAGCGTCCTAATAATTTTACAAATTCGAATATATCCGCAATCAGTTTGTAAGTATCGAAAACCTCTATATACCAATTTTGAACGATCTGACACTATTTTAATTTTTTTTGCCCCCCCCTCCCCTCCCCCCCTACTTGCCCCTCCTAATAACTTTACACAATCGAAAATATCCCCATTCGACTTGCAGACTTCTTAAACCTATCTGTACCAATTTTGAACGGCCTAACTGTATTTCTATTTGTTTTTGCCCCATAGCCCCCCCTTACCGCCCCTCCTAATAATTTTACAAATTCAAAATCATCCGCAATCGATTTGTAAGTATCGGAAACCTCTATGTACCAATTTTCAACGATCTGACACTATTTTTATTTTTTTTGCCCCCCCCCTCCCCTCCCCCTTCTCGGCCCTCCTAATAACTTTACACAATCGGAAATATCCCCATTTGACTTGCAGGCCTCTTAAACCTATCTGTACCAATGTTGAACGGCCTAACAGTATTTCTATTTGTTTTTGCCCCATTGCCCCCCCTTACTGCCCCACCCCTTTACACGCCCCTCTTAATAATTTTACAAATTCAAAAATATCCGCAATCGATTTGTAAGTATCGAAAAACTCTATGTACCAATTTTGAACGATCTGACACTATTTTTATTTTTTTGCCCCCCCTTCCCCTCCCCCTCCCCCTCCCCCCCTACTCGCCCCTCCTAATAACTTTACACAATCGAAAATATCCCCATTCGACTTGCAGGCCTCTTAAAGCTATCTCTACCAATTTTAAACGGCCTAACTGTATTTCTATTTGTTTTTGCCCCATAGCCCCCCCCCTTACCGCCCCACCCCCTACCCGCCCCTCCTAATAATTTTACAAATTCAAAATCATCCGAAATCGATTTGTAAGTATCGGAAACCTCTATGTACCAATTTTCGACGATCTGACACTATTTTTATTTTTTTGCCCCCTCCCCTCACCTCCCCCCTTCTCGCCCCTCCTAAAACTTTACACAATCGAAAATATCCCCATTTGACTTGCAGGCCTCTTAAACCTATCTGTACCAATTTTGAACGGCCTAATTGTATTTCTATTTGTTTTTGCCCCATAGCCCCCCCTTACTGCCCCACCCCCCCTACCCGCCCCTCCTAATAATTTTACAAATTCAAAAATATCCGCAATCGATTTGTAAGTATCGGAAACCTCTATGTACCAATTTTAAACGATCTGACACTATTTTTATTTTTTTTGCCCCCCCTCCCCTCCCCCCCCTTCTCACCCCTCCTAATAAATTTACACAATCGAAAATATCCCCATTCGACTTACAGGCCTCTTAAACCTATCTGTACCAATTTTGAACGGCCTAACTGTATTTCTATTTGTTTTTGCCCCATAGCCCCCCCTTACGCATGTGAAATCACGTTTTGCCCCCCCCCCCCGCCCCCCTTGGGGACCGAATTTCAAAAATTCCAGAAACAGATTTTTAGACATTTGTATTAGCTATATTTTAAAGCAAAAATTTTACGGATATCTGTTTTTTTGTTTGAGATAGGAAGGATTTTGTGAAATTACGTTTTGCCCCCCCTCCCCCCCCCTTGGGGGGCGAATTTTGTAAAATCGCTTGCGGCGTTGTCTTTCTCGGGTCGTAAACATTAACCGTGCCAAATTTGGTCCCGCTCGGTGAAACGGCCTAGGATTCTATAGCGGACACACAGACACACAGACTCTGCTCTTTTATATATATAGATAAATAATTTGATGAAAATAAAAATTAAAGGAATTCATATTTACGACTCAATATTTTAAGGATAAATTCAAATTTATTTAATTATAAAAATAATTTATAAAAGACTTTACTAAATTACAAATTATTATTATATATAGTATACGTATATATATTAGTATTCTAATATTTCATGTGCTCAGTGAATCTAAGGAAAACCTAGTAATCTAAGATTATATTGAGTAATTTAATTTACATGGATAACTAATAGGCCAAAGTAGAAGTAAAATAAAATAAAATAAAAATAATTACATTAAATAATATAGTAGCATGAATCGATATTTATGATTAATTGAAATTCTGAAACAATATTAGTTCGATTTTTTTTTTTCTTTTTTTTTGAGTAATTTGACATACACAGTGTGGTATCAATATCTATTGAGTATAAAAGAAAGTAGAACGTATTACCAATAAGCCAGTTATATATATATATATAAAGAATAATACATCGGTATATATCGATCGAAATTACTTTTCAGTTATCTGTTTTACAAGATATAAATATATAGAAAGCTTATAAATGCTTGTCTGTCGGATTTTAGCTTTATGCGAAAGATATTTTAACATAACAAACAGTTTTCAGATAACCACAAATATTTTTATGGTAGCCTATAATATTTTACATTCAACAGAGATCATGGAAAATCTAATATAATTATTATACCATCATCCAGCAGATTTTTCTCATTCCCACGACCATACAGCTCCCTCCACACACACACACACACACACACACACACACACACACACACACACACACACACACACACACACACACACACACAAAAAAAAAAAAAAAAAAAAAAAGTAAAGAAAATATTTCGATAAATATGTTATTAAGCACCATGTGTCTTAAACAAAAAAAAAAAAAAAAAGAAGAAGAAGAAGAAAGAGAAAGAGATATAAGATAGCATTCATATATAGGTACACATTAAGACCGGATATGCTGAAGATAATTTACCGACATTTATATCATAATTCGGAACGTCTAGCAGATTGAAGCTTAGTGAAATATGATTTCATTTCGAAGCAAAAATGCTATTATGTTAGCAGGATTAGAACTTTTTCGTATAGGAGAATTGACAGCAATTGAGTTACTGGAGCTGGTCTGATTTTATGAAAGACCTTTTGTGATTTTGAACCTTTTAGTGAATTTGATATCTACCTCTCAGTATATTAGATGTAAAACTTGAGCATTTATAAATATTCATGTAATGCTTTTAAGTTGTATCCAGGATACTGATATGATACTTTTAATCCAAATCATGGCACAGTGGTATTATTATCAATTTTGGAAGATTATAGGATATAACTTTTTTTTTTTTTTTTTTTTTGGTTAAAATTTCAAATCATTTGCAAGAGTTATCCTGGGATTTATAGAAAAAAAATATGATATTGTATTTGAATCAATGTATATTAACCTAAAGAAGAAGAAGAAGAAAGAGTTTTATTCTCTGTTTGCAAAAAGCTGTAAATATATAGTTTCTGTGTGATTGATTATTTATTTATCATTAAAAAGTTTTTCCTTGTGTAAGAAGAGTTAACAACTAATTTAAAATAAAGCTTATAAGTATCTAAGAAGCATAATATTTTTCTTCTCTTTATATGTACGTATTATCAGTTTATATTCAATAATAATAATAAAAAAACACTTTTGTCTCTTTTGAAGTAATTCCTATATTTTTAAAATATATAAAAATATATAAAAATAAACATACAGTATAATCTGTAAAGTATACATTTATGCTCTTAAAAAGGGTGAGAAACACAAATATGTCATTTGGACATAAAAGCGAGGAAAATTGAAGCGACTTACTCCGAAGAGTACATAATTTAAAAGATTAATAAATATTCAGGGAAAGCGATATGAACTGTTGTATAATGCATTTGCTGTTAGTTCGTGTGTTTTACAAAGTGAAAGCTTTTGAGTTTTGATTCTTTTGCGAGATAAATTTTATTTTTATCAAAAAGATATAAGACAAAGAAGAAAAAAATTCCTTGGGTAACGTTTAACTAGACGCGCGTTATATAGAAAACAAACAAAGAAATAACGTAAAAAGAAATAAAACGGGAAAAAAAAAAAAAAAAAAAAATGCTTTTTTTTTTCATACGTGGGTAACTTTTAACACTGAGAAAAAAATCTGTAACTGACATCGAGAATCTAAACTGTGGCTCTAGAAAAAATGGTTCCATGTCATCCTTATAAATCCAATCCCCTTTGAAAGTGAATTCTAGAAATCCCTATTAGAATTCTAGAGCGTTTGCCTATATTCTCGAAGGCAAAGTTATTTAAAAATCTCTGCAAATAAGTGAGAATACAAGAGGCGGGTTTCAGCAACTATACCCTTGGTTTATTACCCAATTCTAGAAAATCAAGCAAAAATTTCTCGCAATACAAAAGATTCAGAATATCCAGAATATTGTTTCACCATCTAGAAATGTGCAGACTAGAAATTCTCGATCATTTCGTCTATTCAGTTTATTGGCGTGCCTTATGCACACAGCTCGGAAATCTGTATTTCTAGTTAAGGGATTTAGAAAATGACCACTTATTCATTCTAGATGAAGGCGATATATATTTTTTCTCAGTGAATCAGCGCATTAAATCTAAACCAAACAAACAACACAAACAACACAAACAAAAATAAAAATAATTAAATAAATTGAAAGTTAAATCGATCTTAAACTCAAATATTTTTATTTCGCTTAAGAATGCATATTACATCTTGCGTCATTATAAATTTCGGTAGTCTGTTGCAAAACGTATCATTCGCATTAAACTTGAATTTTGTATTTATTTTTTAAATATCTCTAATCAAATTATTTACATTTATGTACTCACACATTACTAATTTAAGTGTGTTAACTTAAAATGTAAATGAAATATGATCCTGAAAATCAACTAAAATCTTTACATTTATTAAAAAGTAACATTATTTTCGCTCTTCGTGAAATTTTTATCAGCAGGCTTCACCACCGCCTACCGATTAACATGCACAATAATTTAACAAAGTTAGTTTCGTACAATTAATATTTTACATATGCAGTTTGGGACAATTTTCACCGATAGATGCTGAACTATAACCTTCTAGAATATCACAGTAAGTAATAGCTACGCTACTTGCCAACCGATATGCATCCATATTAAATTAGAATAATTTTTTATTATGCCTCACATACCAAGCTTGGTGCATTTATATAACACAGAAGCTGAAATATAACCGCAGCATTGTAGCACTACCTGCCGTACAGTATGCACACAAATTGAATCAACATAGTTTTACATAATATCCATATATCACATACCAAGTTTGATGTATTTTTAAATCATAGAAGATGAGATGTTGTCTTCCCGTAAACGGAATTAAATTGCAGAATAGCAGAGCCATTTATCAGCAGATATTCACTTAAATTGAATCCACATGGTTTTACATAATCCCTATCTCACATACCTAGTTTAGTGCATTGATTCACAATAGAAGATGAGATATGTTTTTCTCTTAAATCTGAGTGATCACAATGTGGTAGCGCCATGTGATGAGAGATGTATTTACAAAAACACATACGAAGCTTCATTCCTTGGTTAGTGAGATAGAAAAACTGAAAAAGTTTGCTGACACATACACACAGAGACAGATTAGACATTTTCTAAAAAGGGTTCATCGTGTTTAGGAAATATAAAAACATATAATTTCCTCGAAAACAGGAAGGAGAAGATTTTCATGTATCCAATACTTCCTTCAGATGTCTATAAAAGAAATTAAAAAACAAATTTCTACAAAATATTGGCTCATATTTGATTATCATCTTTCTGTAAGCGATGCAACGAATTTATTGAGGGGAAAAAAAAAAAGTAAGGAAAAGAAAAGAATAAAATTTTATTTAGTATTCTAAAAATTGCCCAGTGAATTAAAAAAAAAAAAAAAAAAAAAAAGTAAGGAAAAGAAAAGAAAAGAATGAAATTTTATTTAGTATTCTAAAAATTGTCATTGAACAAAAAAAAAAAAAAAAAAAAAAAAAAAAAATATTTTGCGTGTACAAGTGCGGGTATGTTCTTCCCGAAACGCTCAAATATCTTTTCACGGAAGTGATATTTTTTAATATAATCATGCCCTTTGAAAAATGTCTTATAATTTTCTGATCGACTAATTTCGAGATGCTACTGAACTGGGTTGTCAGAAGAGCAGTTCGAATACCATCTGCTACAGGTTTTCCTTCGACTTATTAAGTGTCAGGGATTTTTCAATCCATCTCAACACATTTCGTTGAAGATAATTGTCTCTTCCGTATTTCCGCTGCACCAATATCTTATTCTATTAGTTTTATCGCTTTTTCTGTTAGATGTACAACATAAAAAGCTGTTTATGTCTCGTGATTAATAGAATTTCCACCTGAATTTACGAAGAAAAGTGGGCCGAATTTCGCCCAATTGTTTCTTTGTATTTTGATTTTATGCCTTTTACCTTTTGAATTATACTATGTCTATAGGTTATCCGGGCATCTGTTGGTGGAAAAACACATGTTATTTTGTGAGAACATGTGTCAGTGTCAAGGGATATGTAGGTTTGGTGTGCCAAAATCATGAAATGTAGAAACAATTACAATTGAACTTTTATTTTTTTTAATGTATCGGCACAGCGTATTCATTTCTAAATTTATCTGTAAGTGCATGAGTGAGGGTGTTAAGTTGAATGAACAACAACTCTCATAAGTAAGTGTATTATAAAGATTTTGCTATTTCTCAAGACTAATCAAAATATAAGCAGAAAATATAAGTTTTGTCGAACCATTTTCGATGCATTCACATAAACTTATTTAGCTTTAATGTGGAATCTTAAAATTTATCATGTGGTGAATATGTGTACATTTGTTAACGAGAATTGTGGACGAAAACATATTATGAGTGCATATCCCATTTTTTTTTTTTTTTTTTTTTTTTTTTCTCCTTTAATTTTCTTTTTACTTATACCATTGGTTGCGTTAAAACTTAAAACATATGCTATTCTTTGACTCGGAACATATACATAGCATGAGATTTGTAGGTCTAAAGTAGGCCAGGAAGTCATTAAAAAAGAGCAATTAAAAACTTCAGGATGCGAAAATGCTCGGAAAAAAAAAAAAAAAAGGGCTTTCTCTAAACCTGTTAGAACCTTAGTGATGAACCTTTTCCCAGATCTTTATTTTAAGAAAATAGATGTTGAGCTGAGCACAGTTTATTTTTTTTAAACATTTTACCCTGCCTCTGCCGATGAAGCCACATATCGAGATATATTGAGGTTTTGTAGATGAAATTTTTTATATTCTGATGAATTACAATTTAGTGATATTGGAATTTACAATATTATCAATGCCAATTTCATCTAAAAAATTATATAAATAAAGCCATGAATAGTAAATTGAAAATAAATTATGCCATAATACTCACGTTATAATGAATAATAACATCGAACTCACGCCAGTGAAGGAATATATATATACATATTATATATTCAGTCCCTTATATTGTCATTTTCTATCGTTCAAGAATAAAACCATACTTATCAAAGCCTTCAGATTAAAATTACCTGTTTCCTAATTTTCATAAAATAGTTAGAGAGGTTTTTTTTTTTTTTAGATATTCAGAGTATATCCAAAACATAACGGGATACACCAGGATCTTTCAAATGAATATTTTTAGTAATACAGATTTTCAGGATGCGATGTAGTTCAGAAATTCGGCATCCTACCTCCAGAAAGAGGCAAAATTATATTCCATGATGTACAGAATAATTTTTACATAAAGACGAGACCCTTGATATAAATGGCACGAGCAGAGTATTTTTTCGGATTTGATTACCTGCTCCGTTGAAAGAGGCAGGGGAATAAAACTGCACAATCTGATTTATCAAATCTTCATCTATGAAATTTATCCGGATGGCGAATTTAAAAATGCATAATAAAAAATGCAAGTAATGTATGATAAAAAAGCAAGTGATGCATAATATAAAGCAAGCTTTAAAAATTTTTCTTCATATAATCAAGGTAAGAACATGTCTCAGGGTCTACCGGTATTCCAAAACCAAAAATATAGAAAATATAGGAATCAAAAACAGAGATGTAATGCGCGCGAATGATTTTTTTTTTTTTTTTTTTTTTTTTTTTTTTTTAATTGTTGTTCCATTTCTGTTGGCATTCTACGCAGCCCGTTACACTATAAAAGATTGAAATATAGTGGGTATATACTATCGGATATTTTAAGACATTACAGTTGAAATTCTTAAATTAAGAGAATTTTAAATGTTAGATATACTGTGTAATAATAATAATAATAATAATAATAAAACTTTCTAAAAAAAAAAAAAAAAAAAAATCTTATTTTCTATCGTTTCCTTGCTCAATAAATAAGATTTAATAAAAAGTTTTTGAAACTAATAAGAACAACTTTATTTATTTTATTTTTTACTTTCCGAACACTATATGTAAGGAAAGTATTGCAGCCGTGATTTTCAAAATGGATTTTGTATCTCGTGTAGCTCAAAAATGAATAGTCGTAGAATGTTGCAAATTTATATGTGGGACTATCATGCTGTCTAGTAGTATACCTCCAACTTTACTTTTGATACGAGCTCCCTATTTGAGATATCTACGATTTTACACGATTTTTCGTGATGTATGTATGTGTGTGTGTGTATGTATGTGAGTGAACACGATAGCGTCCTAATGCTTTGTCCGAATGAGCTGAAAGTTGGTACGGATGCTATAGATCCCCATAGCACGAACCCTATTGATTTTGATGAATCTAGCACATAAAGTTTTTTTTTTTTTTTTTTTTTTTTTTACAGGGACACTAAAAAAAAAAAAAATTCTTTATCATTATGGCCTATGGGCCAAATTTTTAAAAATGTGATAGCATCTAAACACCTTATTACACTGAGCAAAAAAATTTATACACATGTTATAGGTCACAGTTGCACGAACTGTATTTATTTTTGTGAGTTTAGCACTCACAGTTTTTTTACAGGGACACAAAGAAAAATTCTTCATCATTATGGCTTATGGGACCAAATTTTAAAAGTGCGATAGCGTCTAAACGCCTTATTCAATTGAACTGAAAATTTATATGAATATTATAAGTCACTGTTGTACTAACTATAAGCATTTTGGTGAATGTTAGTATTTATAGGTTTTTACAGGGACACAACGAAAAATTCTTTATCATTATAATCTATGGGCTCAAATTTCAGTAGCGTTAATTAAACATCGTGTACTATATGGAGAGAAATACTCAAACACCCTATTATAATTTTCTCTCTTATGTTTATTCAACTCCTCTTACTTTATCTACAAAACCGTTAATTACTCAATGTTCGGAAAGTCGAGTGAAGTCACTCCAGATTATATATATATATAATAAATGCCTGAAAAAAAAAAAAAAAAAAGCCTTTGAAAGTGATATTTTAAACTTTGTATGAAGTACGATGGTGGTCAATAATATTACACATAATTGCTTGAATATATAGTATACACATAATTACTTGAATATAATACACGATTAAAATAAAATCCTACGCTTCACCAGAAAAATTATTCCAATTTAGCTGATACAGTAATATTTTTTGCAATTTGTTGAGCTACGTATAACTTGAGTGGTACGTACCACTAAAATGGTGAAACTTTGCAACAAAATATTAGTTGTAATAAAATTTGTCTATTTGACACCACTTTTTGATGAAAAGTGGAATTATTATTTTTAACAATGTATCATAAAATAAAATTTAGGTATACTTTTGTAAGAACTCTAAAAACTAAAATTAATACGTTTTACACATTTCTAAACATGGAAGTTATCATGAAAAACGGCAGTTTTTCGAGTGACGCAAGCGGAAGCCCAAACTGACGCTGCGAACTCATATATACGGCTAGTTTGACTTCAAAGAGATTTGTAAAAGCCGACACTTAATATCTCAGCAAATATACCATATTTTGTTCTGATCTTTTCAAAATAGTCTTTTATCTTCGGTCTTAATCTATCCTGAAATTTTTACATTTCTACATGCAGTATGTTTTGAGATCTGAATCTCAATTTAAAGCCAAAATGGGAAAACGGTTGGAGTAATGGACTGAAATTCTGAAAAATATCTCTAAAATGGCTCGAAGGATTTTCATATAATTAATATATGTTGTTAATAGGATCTTTCTGAATCTAGTAACGTCTTCGTTTTTTTCAGGAAAACTCTTGTTTTTTATAAAAGTTGTTTTAAAAATGGAACTATATTACTCCGCCAATTGCATGCTTTCCTTCGGCGAAAACGTCGTGATGTGGTTTTTACTAGCAAGGCTTGAGAAGGCCATGTTGGTTGGTTGACCAACGTGAATGCAGTCAATGAATTATTTAAACTTTCCTTTTTTTAACGCAAAAATACTTTATTGCATTTTTTATATATTTATTGTATATATGCTAAGTCAAATTCACTTAAATATATTTTCTCTTCTGCTATGAAAAAGATATTTTTGATTTCAAAATTTCATATTTAGTCAAAAAATTATTTAGATAATATTTTAAATAAGGAAGTATTTTGTAATTTTAGATATTCCATTTTATCATATTAATGATGAATTTACAATTTTTTTAATTGAAAAAATTTTTAATCATTCATGAACATCGATTTTATAATAACTCAATGATTTGCGTTCATGTATCCTTACGCGCCGGGAATGAAAAAAAAAACAGCAAATAGAGTTTTGGCGCCATCTATCGTTTTTATTTAAAACACTCTTTCGTAAATACATACATATATATATATATATATATTTTTTTCTTTTTAAAAATTAAAAATCTCTTTTTGAAATACAGTTAGTTTATTCATATATTTACTTTTCAGACTTTAAAATGATACCTATTTTAAATATTAGCATAATCAAACTAATTTTTTTATTATTATTTAAAGCTATAATGACTAGGGAATGAAAGAAAAAAAAAAAAAACATGAAAATAGAATTAAAATTCATGAAACGTGTGTCAAATAGCAATTATTGAAAAACACGTCAAAATAAATAAATAACATCTTTACTTTGAAACCCATGATTTATTTTAAAAATATAATTCTCTCTTTCTTTCTTTCTTTCTTTCTTTTTTTTTTTTTTAATTAATTAATTTCTGCATGAAAAATTCCATTTCATAACTATATTTAAAACTACAATAAATAAAAAACCCTCCTTTAATTTTAAATATTTATTTCTACATGTTTCTAAGCAATTAAAAGTGTTTTTTTTTTTTTTTTTTTTTTTTTTAAGAAAAATAGCTTAAATATGGGAATGTATGGTTTTATCATGAAGGTAATAATTTGGCCATCTAGTGGCGCCATCTTGTAGTTTGTATTAAAACCATATACATTCCTATATTTAATTTATTTTTCTTAAAAAAAAAAAATAAAAAAATAAAAAAATAAAAAAAAAAACACTTTTAATTGCTTAGAAACATGTAGAAATAATTATTTAAAATTAAAGGAGGGTTTTTTTTTTTTGCTTATTTTAGTTGTAAATATATTTATGAAATGGAATTTTTCATGCATAAATTAATTAATTAAAAAAAAAGAAAGAGAGAATTATACTTTTTTAATAAATTATTATGGGTTTCAAAGTAAAGATGTTATTTATTTATTTTGACGTGTTTTTCAATAATTGCTATTTGACACATTTTTCATCAATTTTAATTCTAATTTCATATATATATATATATAGTGTCATTCTTTCCTCTATGTTAAATTCAGTTCTATATTTTAGTGTGCTGTTATTGTTTTAGTTCTATTAATTGCTAAATTTTAAGATTAAATTTTATTACGTTATCTATTATTTATATATATATATATATATATATATATATATATATATATATATATATATATATATAGCGTATTTATCCGATCGTTCATCCCCTATCCATTGTTGCTTTAAATAATAATAAAAAAATTAGTTTGATTATGTTAATATTTAAAATATGTATCATTTTAAAGTCTGAAAAGTAAATATATGAATAAACTCTAACTGTATTTTAAAAAGATATTTTTAATTTTTAAAAAGAAATATATATATAACTTGTATTTTCCACAAAACTTAAGCTTAACTTGTATTTTACTTATTAACTTGTATTAACTTTAGCTTAACTTGTATTTTCCATAATTTTTTCTCCAAATGATTTTATCTTATTTTTAAAATTATAGAAATATAGAGCTTAATTTATATTTTATCTATTTTTTTCCACCAAATATTTTTATGAAATAATTTTTACCTGCACTTTTGATGAAAATTTAAATTGTGAATATTGGAGCTTAGCCTCAAAAGGGAAAAGAAAATAAATAAATTTCCATTTTTAACATTAACTTGATTTTTTTTAATTGTTTAATTTGCATTTGTAATTCTCTAAAAAGAAACTTGCAAAATGTAAATTACGTAATTCTAACTTAAATTTGAAATTTCCCACTTATTATTATTATTATTATTTTAAAGAGTTTGAGAATCCCACTCAGTATTTTTTTCTAGTGCGAAGCTTCTCCATTTTGTTTCCAAGTGGCAGGCTACTTGAAAATTTGTCGGCATGATAACGTTTGAAATACTGAATTAATTCAAACTAAATTTGTAGTGTGGATTTATCTCAGAAATGTATTTGTTATGTTCATTTGCCAACTTAATCTACCCTCTTATTTCCCTGTGCCAGCCCACTGAAAATTTCAAATTTACATTAGAAAGGTTCTATGTTAAAACTCCATATATACAAGACTTCATTAATAAATCCATCAAGTCCATTAATAAATTGTAGAATTGAAAAATTGTAGAATTGTAGAATTTTGAAAAAAAAAATGGTGGCAACTTCATTATAAAAGATAAATCAGTTTACCCTTCCTAGGAGCCAGAAGGACTTGTTTTAATTTTTTGATCAATAACCCCTAAAAAGTAATGATATCAGTACAAAAAACCCTTAACGGGTTAAAAGTTTGTGACGCCGCTACTTTATGGCTAGAAGAATTTGAAATATGAACCTTAAAAATAATGATATGAAATTTTAAGTGACGCTTTGCAATTAGTTAAAATATACATAGATTTTCTTATTTGATCATTTACTTTCTACTTTTATTTATATTTATAACGCAAACGTAATATTTTTAGCTTCAACATCAGACAGATATATAAAATACACTCACTGATGCTTTTTAATTCACATTTCAAATTCAAAATAACAGTTTTTAAAGGAATGATATAAAAATTCCAGTGGCGCCTCGGTGTTATTTTAAAAGATTTGTTTTTAGATTCCATTAAAATTACTTTTGTTTTGTCTAATAAAGTATATTTACATAGTGAAACAGTGCTTTTAATTTTCAAATATACTGTCAAATAATTATACTTTCACTGAGTTTGCATTATAAATTAAAATTATTTATTTCAATAAATTGATTTATCTTTTGCGTCACGCTATCCAAAACTGCAAGTAAAATCTGTGTAAATATTTTCCTTACGTCACACTACCTCTTTGCGCAAATTTTCACTCAGCTGGATACTATGATAATGATACTATGTTTTGGATAGCGTGATGCAAAAGATAAATCAATTTATTGAAATAAATAATTTTAATTTATAATGCAAACTCAGTGAAAGTATAATTATTTGACAGTATATTTGAAAATTAAAAGCACTGTTTCACTATGTAAATGTACTTTATTAGACAAAACAAAAGTAATTTTAATGGAATCTAAAAACAAATCTTTTAAAATAACACCGAGGCGCCACCGGAATTTTTATATCATTCCTTTAAAAACTGTTATTTTGAATTTGAAATGTGAATTAAAAAGCATCAGTGAGTGTATTTTATATATCTGTCTGATGTTGAAGCTAAAAATATTACGTTTGCGTTATAAATATAAATAAAAGTAGAAAGTAAATGATCAAATAAGAAAATCTATGTATATTTTAACTAATTGCAAAGCGTCACTTAAAATTTCATATCATTATTTTTAAGGTTCATATTTCAAATTCTTCTAGCCATAAAGTAGCGGCGTCACAAACTTTTAACCCGTTAAGGGTTTTTTGTACTGATTTATATACTCATGATTTTCCTAAACAAATTTTTTTCAAGAGTGAATATATTAATATAAACATTATCTAACCATTCTGCAACGCATGAAGATAATCTATATAAATAAAATCAGACTTTTGTCTGTAAATTTGTCAGAATCAAAAAAATTTGCGATATATTCACGTTTCACACACCATGAAAGCCAAAAAATGACTTCAGAAAATTTTGCCCGTGTGTGTGTGTGTGTCTGTGTGTCATGGTGTCCGCATGCCTGTCCGATATTTTTGTCCGGGCATCACTTGAGAAAGGCTGGACGGAATTCAACGGCGCTTGGCAGGAATTTAGGACATTATCCAACTTAAATTTATATCTACCAACTTTTAAGAAATTCCCCCGCGTTCCCCCCTCGGGGAGGGAACGGCAAATTCACAAACACGTTTGTCCGGGCATCACTTGAGAACGGCTGGACGGAATTTAAAAGCGCTTAGCAGAAACTTAGATCATTATCCAGTTTAAATTATATCTATCAATGTTTTCGAAATTCCCCTCCGTTCCCCCCTGGGGGGGCAAAGGTCAAAAACACGTTTGTAATCATAATTCGCCTCCAAATTCCTTCACATTAAAGAAATTGCACGTGGGGAGACTAGAATTGAGTACAAATAAAACACTATATGCGGTTTTGGAATTTTCGATTTTTAAACGGAGAGAGGGCGGAAAAATTGATTTTTGGCGGGAAATTTCGCAAATTCCGTGCGCCCAATTTTTGTCCGGGCATCACTTGAGAGCGGTTGGACGAAATTCAACGGCGCGTATCAGAAACTTAGATCTTTACCCAACTTAAAATTATATCTATCAATATTTTCGAAATTCTCCTCCGTTCCCCCATTGTGGGGGGGGGGGGGGGAGTGAAAATCACGTTTATAAGCATAACTCTGCTCCAAATTATTTCACAGTAAAGAAATTGCACATGGGGAGACTAGACATGGGTACAAATAAAATTCTATCTGCGATTTGGAAATTTTCGATTTTTAAGAGAAACAATGGGGGAAATTCCGCAAATGAGGGAAATTTGGCAGATTTGGAGGGAAACTTCGCAAATTGAGGAGTCTTGAGTAGAAGTCTACTAAAAATGACACAAAGATTCTGAAAAAAGCTATGCGACTTTCTTAGGATATTTCCAAAAACACATTTTTGTTTTTTGTGATTTGCAATTTTTTATTGTGGGGGGGGGGGGTTACGAGGGGGCAAAATCGAGCCACCCTTTTTAGCGCTAAATTTTTCTTGAGAAATCTATGGGAGCTGCGGTCACGAATATTGGTGCTTGGATTGTCCGTATGTATCCGACACCTAAATTAACGGGATTTATCGAAATTACCCCCGTTCCCTTCTTCGAGGGGACAGAAGGTATAGCCTAACTCGGCTCCAAATTACTTCAGAGTGAAAAATTTCCACATGGGGAGTTTACACATGAGTACAAATAAAACATTATCTGCGATTCACGAAATTTCCATTTTTAAGGGGAGGGAGGAGAATAATCGATTTTGGCGGGAAATTTAGCAAATTCCGGATTTTTGAGTAAAACTTTACCGAAAATGTATCAAAGATGTTGAAAACAGCCATGCGTCTTTTTTAGATTATTTCTAAAACGCATTTCTGATTTTTTTGTATCTGTCATTTTTGCATATGTCATCTGTGGTGGAGGCGGTATGTGTTACGAAGAGCAAATTCGAGACACCCCTTTTAGCGCTAAATTTGTCCTGAGAAATTTATGAGAGCTGCGGTCACAAAGTTTGGTGTTTGGATTGTTATATGTATCTGACCCCTAAAGTAACGGGATTTATCGAAATCCCCCCCCCCTTTCCCCCTGGGGGCAGGAAGAAAACATAACGTTTGTAAGCATAACTCGGCCTCAAATTACTTCACGGTGAAGAAACTGCAAATGAAGAGACGAGACTTGAGTATAAATAAAATATCTGCAATTTTGGAATTTTTGATTTTTACAGGAGAGAGGAGGAAAATCGTTTTTCGAGAGGAAATTTCAGAAATTCCGGGTTTTTGATTAGAGCTCTAATAAAAATGGTACAAAGTTATTGAAAACAGCCATGTGTGTTCTTTAGAATAAATCCAGAAACACATTTATATATTTTTTTCTGCAATTTCCGATTTTTTTCTTTTGGACGTGGGTTGGGGTGGAAGGAGAAAATCCGAAACTCCCATCTTAGCGTTAAATTTGTCTTGGGAAATCTATGGAATCTGTGGTCACAAAATTTGGTGCGTAAATTGTTTGTGTGTATCCGACACTTACTGTAACGGGATTTTACGAAATTCGAAATTCCCCCCCCTCCAACCCTTCCCGGGGTCGGAGGGCAATAAACATGTGTAAAAACATATTTTCCCGTTTCAATTCGCTTTAAATTACCTTAGAATGACGAATTTCGTTGTGTGGATATTGATTAAGTGTACACATTATGTACAGTGGTGGAATTTTGCAAAACTTCGAACTTACCCGCTGAGGAAGGGGAAGTAAGAAGTGGGTAAGTTGAAGTCGAAGGCAGTGGGGACCCAGACTCCTCACATTGCGAGCGAGAAAAACCTCTACCGATCACAGTGAGAAAACTTAGGTTATTAATAAAGATATGGGATTTTGACAACTCATTTAAGTATAATGTCCAGCGAAGCGGGCAAAGCCAGCTAGTAATAATAATAATAATAATAAGAGAAAAATCTCTCTTCTGATTACGTATGTAAGTATCAAAAGGTTATCTAGAACACACTGAAACCTCCGGATACTAAGCAGCTAAACGAAATCTAAACCTTGTTCTCTATAAGTAGTATGTGAAATTTCAATTTATTTAATGATGGCTTACAAGAAGTTTCCCGGATTAGATTTTGGTGTTAAAAATAGCTCAAAATGTACGAAATTTTTAGTTTTAAAGTTATACAGTCGAACCTCGTTAACGTGAATCTCAAAGGGGGATACAAAATTTGTTCATGTTATCAGTAGTTCATGCTATCATTAACTAATCTTCTTATAAACTAATCTTCATTTTGATGGGGATTGTGGAAGCAGTTCATGTTAAAAGTAATTCACGTTAACGAGGTTCGACTGTATAAACAATAAAACCGTTTTTATTTTTATTTTTTATTTTTTAACTATTATTTATTGTATGCACAGTTTATGTCTGTCAAAACTTACGAAACCTACAGTGTTGAAGAAAAATATAAGGGCAGAAAAGAAACAGAGTAAATATTAAAGTAAAACTGTGCAAGTGATCGTGAAAATTAAAAAAAATTTAAAATAAGGATTGTACTGAATAGCATTTATGGAAATGTATTTAAAACAAATAAAGATTATTGCATTAACTACACTGTAAAAAATATGTCCTATTTGCAGCCAAAAATTCTCTGTAATTTGAGAAAACATGCGTAATTTATAAAAAAAATTTCGTTGTCAGAACGGATTTTCTCAAATTACAGAGAATTTCTGGCAGAAAATGGGACATATTTTTTACTGTGTACATACTTTGGAGTTTAACATAAAGAAAAATGTTGAACAAAATTATAAGACCACATTAGCCCGATGAAAATAATCTATTCAAAAAATGTTTTAAAACCCAAAATCTTAAGGTATCGTAACACATAAATCTTTTCGAAGTTAGAATAAAATTGAATTAAAAAAAAAAGTAACTTTTTTGTTTTTTAACCAAAATTGATTAAATTTGAACTGCAGGTTGTGTCTTGTGTTGTACAGGCTGTATATTAAGTTTTGTGGGCGTGAGAGAAAATTTGAAGAATTTCGAAAACTGCAATTTTTAATCCCACTTCAAAAACATGTGACTTAATGTGTAGCAGATGTTTCTTTTCTCTCCAATCGGTTTCCATACAATCTCCTGCTGTTCAAACCTAATTTTAATAATTTAGTTAATTTAAAAAAAATCTAATTGTCCGATCCATAAGCTGTTTAATCCGTTGGATTCAGAGAAATCGCCCCTTTCATTTGGTACCTTATTTGTAACGATACGACTGATATTTCTAATTTACTTTCTTCTTTTTTCTAGCGTGACTTTCACAAACTTACCTACCGTTCCAGATGAGAGCAAGTACATAAGAATTTGGGGGAAATGAATTTAATAATCAGTGAAATTGCTTTTATTCTCTATGACCATAATAATCTTGAAATCATGGACCCCGACAATTTCTTTAAAACGTTTTTTGGAATATTTTCCAGGAATGTTCTATGGCTTTCTTCAGTTCATCTTTATTGTTGTAAAATTTCCCGTTTTCGTAAATATCACGAACTAAAATACCCCAAAAGTTCTCAACTGGGTTAAGATCAGATACTTTTGTGTCACTTGAGGTATGAATAAAGGCATTGTCTTGTTGAAATAAGTAGTCTCCGTTTGTGATAAAGGGTGTTTCTGACCGCAGATTATGGGCTAGAACATCTTGATAATCCTGCGATGTTGTTCATGATTTTATCAATGTCAATGTTATGGGAGTGTAACCTGCCCACGCCAAAGCTTCCCCCTCTGCACGGACGCTTTGATTAGAACCTCTCTACTCTTGGTAAATATCATGCCAATAGTATTAAAAGCCATGGTGAATTTTTTTCCCCCTCAGAGAACACCACATTTTGGTATGTGGCATTTGTCTCTAAATGCTACGTATTCTTTTGAAAAATGTAGACGGCATACATATCTTATGCTGTTCGCCAATGGTGATAGTACCATTATTTTCTTGTAACCATAAATAAGGATTCGTTGATATTACTCGCCTGAAGTTCTATATCGTTGACAATTGCCGCTGAAGGCATATTTTTATCAGTATATTTATAATACGTTTCTTCTGTCGAGGAGTTAAAGAACTTGGCTTTCTCGTAGATCGCTTTTGGGAGTAATATGCAGATTCTTCAAAAGATTATTAATAACAGTCTTTGATCATTTTATTTTATTAGCAATAATACGAGAACTTAACCCACATTGACTAAATGCAAGAATCTGTCCTTGTTCTCTTCCAGAAAATGGTTTTCCTTTAACCAATGTTTAACGATGCTCACAAGGACGAATTATACAAGTTAGAATGATGTTTTGGCTATTCGACAGGACATATACAACATCGGTAATATTCAGTTTTTCTACAAGACATGAAATTCCCATAGTAGCCTTATCGTTTTGTCCAATTATCGCCTTGTTTCAAAATACAGGTCATTAACATATAGCATACGTAATAACATTTTACCATTGATGTAATAACTATCGATTGCTGCAACAATAATGAACATAATAATAGCATTAAACAATTTTCTTTCCCAGTCTGCCTTCTTTTGCCCAATGCAAAATCAAATGCCTAATATTTTTGTCCAAAACTGTAGGCTTATTTTTCTTGCACTTGTACTTCAATCATTCTTTGAAGGAGCCAGGTTTCTTATGTTGTTGTCTTTTACTATTATTTTATATATTTGCGTCTTTGTACTTACGTGTGTGTATATGTGCATGTATTTATACAATAGCAAAAAATTGTTCCTTAGATTGTACATTATTTCAAAGATGTATCTGACTAATAGTAGATTAACAACAACAAAAGTTATAAAAGAAAAAGAAAAAAGATATAAAAACGACAAAATAGACTTTGTTTGTATCATTTGAATAAGAAAACCCGAACTGTTTTTGTGCATTCAAAATTTATTTGTAAATTTACATCTCTTCTTCAACGGGAAAAAAAGAAAATTGACAACATCCTCAATTATCATTTGATTATTTGACTATATAAAACAATATACGATATATTGTCTTATAAATACAGGGTATAATTCAGACTTTCAAGTAGTATTAAAACAGGAATAAACTACTACGTCAGAAACGCCAAAGAAAAATTATTGAGGTGCATACAGCTGTTTCGGTAGCCTAAAGCGTACCGTCATTCTTTTTGCACTGATGACGGTACGCTTTAGGCTACCGAAACAGCTGTATGCACCTCAATAATTTTTCTTTGGCGTTTCTGACGTAGTAGTTTATTCCTGTTTTAATATTCCAACGCCAAGTCTCCTGCTATTATTTCAAGTAGTATAATGTAAGTTTCTTTCTTAATAAATATATATATGTATATATATTAATTATGCATTCATTTTTATCTCTTTCCGTTTAACTATCCTTGCTTAGAAAAAAAAAAAAAAAAAAAAAAAAAAAAAAAAAAAGAAGAAGAAGAAGAAGAAAGAGAGATAGAAAAGTTCCTAATTTGACACTTGAAAAACAAGTAAAAAAACAACTTGGAACATTCAAACTTGAAATCGAAATTAAAGTACGATATTTTCGATTATATGATCAGCACTTTAACCATAAAACAAAAAGGTTGAGAAAATGAGATGCAGCAAATTTGGAATGTACCTATAAAACTGCTATATTGAATTATTATAAATTTTGCGATCTTTTGTAAATAACTAAACAATGCATGAAAATACCTTATAGTAATGCAATCTGTGACTGTGTGTTTTATATGGCTGATTATTCATATAAAAATATTCAAATCGATGGTATTTAGCAACTTTCTTGTAAGAACTAGAAATAAAATTTATAATCATCTTAAATTCATTTTATAATAAACACCTTCGACCAAATTTTCCTGAACGAAACATTAAGAATATTGCCACTTAAGCATCATTCAAGTATACGTATATTTGTCCAGAGGGTTTAAAACACGAAGATTTCCAATTTCTCAAAATATACTTCATTTACAATGCTATCAGATCTCTCTAATAAGTACTTCCTTTCATATTTAACTCAGAGAACTTAATTACAGTTATTGCCTATTTCCTACAGCAAGATTGCGTGTGAAAGTGAATCACGCTTGAAAGTTACCCCCACTTTCGATAATTCTTAGATTATCTTCGACGTAAGCAAAACTGGGCATCACCACCGTTTCATTATGAGTTCGATTAATAGAATTAGTGGTTGAACATTCGCACGTCTGCTGATGTTCTTGAGACTGCTTGAGGGTCAGGGATAGTATTAAAGGTAATAGGGAGGGTGTTGTGGTTTCACCTGTATTTAATAGTTGAATATGGATTAAATAAATTATTACAACTGACATCTGCTCAGTGAAAAAGTGTTTTTTTTTAAGAGTTCTCAAATCTGTACCGTTAGCTGTACCGTTTGAATTATAAGCACTTGAAAATATATTTCTGCAACTTTTTTTTTTACTTTTCTGAATTGAAGTTCCAATATACTATACGAATATTTTTAATTTAAACTAAAGGAAGAAAAACTGAAACTCTCGTATGAAAGAGTGGGGAGTATAAAGGAAAATCATATATTCGACTAAAAAATGTAACATGTTTTATGAATTCATTAAACAAGCAACACTAAAAAACGTATTTACTGTTAAGAACAACAAAAAAAAAAAAAAAAAAAAAAATCCTGTTTGCTGCGAGAAATTTTCTGAAGACATGAAAGAAAATATAGAAAATATTAGTATACTTAGATATTTTGTTAATGTAGCAAGTGACTTGGTGCTTCTTTGATGCCAAGTCTTTCTTATGCAGAAAAGAAAAGAAAATGTACTTACCAGGTAAAATCTGTTTCAGTAATTACAGATTTTATCTGTGTGCAGAGAAAATGCGTTTTTTGACAGATTGAGAATAGTTTCACGATAAATTTCTGTAAACAGAAATGTTGTACATTTTAATCTTAGCCAAGAGGCTGAGAAGCGATAAACAGAAATGTTCTATAGGAAAATTACAGATATTTTCTGTTTTGCTTTCAGACTGTAATACAGTATTTTACGTTTCTTTGGAAAGTAACAACACACAACGATCGAAAAAGGTTTTCAGGTATTTTAATAAATTATTTTATATTTGAAAAGCACCAGAAAATAATTTAAAATATTTGCATGTGGAGTAATATATATATATATATTTTAATATGACACGTTATGAATATTTATTAACAGCAGGATTTTGAATGTTATTTTCAAAATATGACAACAAAGTTATCATCTGAAACTAAATTTCTTGTATATTTAAGATATTTATTTATTTACTGGAGAAGAGGGAGGTAAAGCCTGAAAAATATGTTTGAAATTCATTCATAAGTAACTCAAATATCGTTATTTTTGTTTTCTTATTTGTGTTCTTTTTTGATAAAATATTAGATATACACACGCGATGTTTATTTTTGCACAGGAAGTTTGCCCAATAATCTAGCTACTAGCTTTAGTTAATTTCTTTTAGCTTAAAAAGCACAAAATTAAACTGTAATGAAAATTTTAAAACTATTGAAAAAACAAAATATATGTCTAAGTAGATAGGTTTTTATAACATTTGAACTGCGACTTAAGCATGAATTTGTATAACAGCTCCATCAAAGATACAACTAATAGGGAAACGTTGGCGGTGCAGCCAAATACTCATGAACGTTGTCATATTGTCGAGTGGATTTCAGACGGGCAATTTTCACAATCTTCATGTTAATTTCCTACCTTTTTCAAAGAAGATTAGTTTTAAACGCAAAAAGAACTTTGATGAACAATTCGGTGTAGCTCAGCAAACAATTTACAATGGTTTACATTGAATGGAAAATATTTGTAAATCAACGAAAATAATGAGAACTTCCTGAACTGACTCAATTAAATTACATGCCAGTTGTTACAAACAATGCTATATAAAATATGCATTCCATTAATAGTTGGTGATGCCTAGTTGAATTGTTGTAACTATTCTTTAATGAAAGGAATAGTTATTGTAATTAAAGCAAGAACTCAATTAAAACATTTCTTTACTAATAAAAAGACTAGTCTCTTAAAATTGATCTGCGCCGACGTAAATCCTCGTGGCTCAACAGTGTTTTAAAGTCACTTTAATGATTTTTCGATGGAAAAACTTTGTGTATATTTACTTGTATTTGACTATAGCCTAATTTTAGTGTACAGTAAAATTATGGTGATTATAAGTTATCTGTTGTCCAGTTATAAGCCTTTAGGATTATCAGCTGTTTTGGTCAATGTAACCATTTTTATCTGTTATGCTTTTTTGGTTGTTTGAAGAAATGCAAAAATAGGTTAAAAAATTTTTTGTTCCCTTTATAAGTTTTCCTCACTTCTGGAAAAAAGTTGCCAAGTGAAAGGCGAAAGTTTGTACAAAATGATGAAACTTATTTTGATGTTTATAAGTTTAAAAAATACATTGCAATTGTTTCGAGTCTAAATAAGTAAGCATGCCCCTTCATCAAGCAAAGAAAAAAGAAGTAGCAGAAAAGCAACAATTCTTCACTCCCCCCTTTTTTTTTAATGTTTATTCAATTACAATTATTTATTCATACATTATTTACATGCTGCATTCCCGCCTGTACATTATTTCGCCTGAAAAATGGCTGTTCTTAATTATTTAAATAATTTAAACAACAGTTGCTTCTTCTTCTTCTTTTTTTTTTTAAGTTCATGGTGTTTGCTTATAAAATTTTCATTCATCATTATTCCACACCAATATTTTAGAAGTTCTTTTTTTCAAGATACATCATCCAAAACTAAAGTGACAACAACGATTCTGCTTTTGGCAACCTTCAATCGCGTGTCAGTTGTCACGCTTCCCGCTGAATATCGTCTGCCTTCATCAGATAATGCGACGGTACTCGTTTGAGTAAGCTTAGACCGATAATCTCATTCCATTACACGCTGCATGATGCAATCATCGTTTCGCACGTCCTAATGTTTCTTTCCCTTCTGAAGGATCCAGGTTATCTTTCCACCTGTTCGGAGGTACGTCTCCTCCCCTATTCCCCACTCCCCAAAAGAAGATGAATGACATCTGCCTTTGCCATCTGCAACCTCTCAGAGACGAAATTAAAATCTATTTTGCCGATCATGATAGGCAAAACTTTTGAAGAGCAATTTATTCTTGGAAGTTGAATATTAGATAGTATTTATCACTATGAAATGAATAGGTGATCCATACTCAATTTGATTTCTGTCTCCTTTTAGAATTCTGACAAACCATTGTTACACAGAGAGGTTAAAATAAACTAACTGCGCTTTGAAACAAATTGCTCCAGGTCCAGGTCTAGATATTGGATTCGAATGGAACTCCAAATGTGTGTCATGTGGATCAGGGATGAGCAAAATAGGTCCGCACTGTAAAATTTTGCGGCTGCAGCGGATTTCATGAAAATTTTAAATTGACATATTTTGTTAAAACAGTAATAATTATGAAATTTGTTCTGATTCTTCAGATTGAAAATTCTATAAACAGTTATGGTAGCTATCAAGAGAAGCACGTTGGAGCTGTAATGCCACAGCTTCTGATTGCGAGTTATTACTATCAAAATTACTAACTAATAAATTAGAACCAAACAGTATACGTAAATCCGCCGGAATAAAATTCATTTTCAACGAAGCTCTCAAAGTCTTTTGAGTTAAACAGGCCTGATGTAGAAACGAAATGGAAAATTACCTAATAATAATAATAGTACTAATTTCGCCAAAAACTTGCATCGTTGGGACTCGTTGCATTCGACGGTGATGCACTGCTAATAGAAGGGATATCGCTTTGCGACCTCAAGCAGATGCAAATAATTTTTGTTATGAAAACAACTAATGCACATTTATTTTTTGTTGTGTTGCAAGATCATTATGGGCAAATGATTTACATTAACGATAGAAATCGCTTTTATAATAAAATTCACTTGCATATTACTCACTTAATTGTGTTTTAGTCCACAAAGCTCTGTTTACGAAATGTAAAGTATTTCCCCCCCTTCGTAATCTTCGTTCCCATGATCAACCATCAAAACCAAAACTATTAGCCTCTGGGTATCGCCAGGTTTAATATTTACCACCCTTTACTACATATATATATATATATTTTTTTTAAATACAGAAAAGGTATAATAATGTTTACAAGAGCGAAACCAGGCTTTTAGGAGTTATTGTCTGTATTTGTGAATGTGTATGAGAATTTCTGTGGTTGTATTTCCTGTTATCATGAAATAGAATCAAAATTGGGTATTCTAGATAGACAAGTGGTTCATTCTCATGCACATAGAAAGATACAAACGAATTCTATTACATTATGTCTCTGGGCGAAATTTCTAGTTACAGTTTCAACGCCGTTAGACTGCACTAAACATGATTAAGGTTGAAATAATTGGAAGTTCAAATAATTATTTCAACCACACTTTGCGAAAGTTCTGTTTTGGGAAAAACCCCATATGATCTCACAAATCTTATGTTAAGTTACGTTTAAATATGTTAGAGTTACAAGTTTATAAGGGGTTTTTCACAAAAAAGAACTTTTGGTGCGTGGTTGAAATAATTTTATCTTTAAATTAATTACACAACATGTGAAAAACCCCTTAGGAAATTTCAACTCTGGAAAATACCTAAAATCTAGCTTGTTGTTATGCCGACAATTTGCTTAATTTTTGCTCTATTCAAATGAATTTTTGACAAAAGTTGCCCAATATATCTAACTTTCAATTTATTTAATAAAAGTTTTCTATGTTTCGCGCATGCGTAGTGAAAACGTTTTTCATAAAAATGCTCATATTTCATGAGATATTTGCAGTATATTGTTTCAAAAGTGTTTTTTTCAATTTATATGAAAGTAGGAATAATTTTCGTTTAAAATTCTGTATATTACAAATAAAAATCATGCTGATTTTTTTTTTTTTTTTTTTTTTTTAAGAGAGGGGGGGGGGGGGGTTAAAATAAATGCTTATATCTCCGTTTTTTAGCATGTTATCGTCACATAAATTTATCCGCAATTTGAGTGAGTCTGTATTAACACATTCTAAAGTTATAGATCATTTCCTTCACTTGAGGATACATGATGATCTCAAACATTATTGATTTTGCTCAATTTGTTGCTGGCCTCCTAATTATTGTCATAACCTAATCTTCACTGAAAAACATGAGTAACACATTGTTCTTTCCGTATCCAGTGTTTAAAAGCATTTCATCTAGAGATAAGTCTTTAAAAAAAAAAAAAAAAAAAAAAAAAAAAAACTGATTGTTTGTAAATCTTGCTAAACTTTTGAGCAGGAATGTAAAGCTGTATACCAAAGGAATTTTAAGAAGTGTATATAGTAATCGTTGCTAAGAAACACAGCATAGTTATTACATGCCTATATACATATATATATATATATATATATATAAGAATAGACCAAAAATGTTCTGCCGTACAAAATTAAATTCTATTTTACAGAATTTTATATATATTACTTAGAAAATAAAAATATACTTATATCTGTATATTTTTTTAAAACTGTATTAGTTGTTTAGTATAAAATTGTGACTCTTCAATTAACAACGGCATAAAAAGCATGTATATTCGTATAATTACTACCCTTTGCTATTTTAATTATTATTATGTCTTCAGAGAGAAATGAGAAACAATATTTAATCTTAAAATAAAAATACTTGCATATTTTTTATTTTTATTTCTTAATTCTTTTCGTGTTTATGAAAAATCTTTTAAAGTACCTCAGAAAACAATTACTCTAGCGATTTAAAAACAGTCTTAATTTGGGATTTTCAATGTTCACAATTTACACTTTGATATTCCGATAGCTCACCCTTTATCTATATGCTTGAACGTGATATTGATCTTTTATGCTATTACAGAATTTATACTTTCTAAATCCAGTCACTGCATGACTTCTGTCAATAGATAATTGATACGTCATCGTATATCACTATCACCAGGAACTGCAAAATACACGATCGGCTTTACATAAGCTCTCTGATTACATTTATGATCACGCGAAGAAGCGATGTTTCATCACGTACATTTGTATGGGAATGCGATACTAATTCTACTTTCCAGAAAAGTTTCTAAATTCAAAGCTGTATAACTTTTGCATATATTGTGCAAACTCGTACATCCTATCGTATATCAATATTTGCATGTATCATATATCTATACCATAAAAATATTAAACTGTATACTATGTCTTCCTTAAACATTCTTATAATTTCGAGGCTTCGTATTGTTATTTATTTATTAATTCTTAAAAAAAAAAAAAATGTTTAAAAATACTTATATGTCAATATGAATTCGCTTTGTAAACTTCTCTATAATTACGATTGTTCTCAAATCTTAAATTTTGTACTTTATGACCCAACATTTACATTCACTGAAATACTACAAATGGTTGGTCACACCTTATGGTAAAACAATATAGACAGTTTTTATGTATAAAAAGTGCACTTCGTAGTGATTTCGCTTGTACAAAATAGATTTTACTCTTAACTATACTGAACTAATTTTCAATTAAAGCCCATTTCGACTCACTGAGCCCGGTCAGGGATCGCCCAAGCTTTTCCTTTCTAAATGCTTAAAATATACAATAAATAAAATGAAAAATAGTCTAAAGATTAGTTTTAACCATCTTTGTCTATGATATGCGTCAGCTCAACAAAAATCAATTCATGCATTTTAGGTGCAGCAATTCTTTAAAACCCTTATTACAAAGTTTCATTGTAATGCTCAAATCACAGGTCTTCTGGAAACTCATTTGACGCAGTATACTGTGTTAGATGAGTTTCGAGAAGATCCTAAAAAATATGTCCTATTTGCTGCCAGAAATTCTCTGTAATTTGAGAAAATACGCGTAATTTACAAAAAAATTACGTTGTCAGAACGTATTTTCTCAAATTATAGAGAATTTCTGACAAAAAATAGGACATATTTTTTTCAGTGTAGACACACCCATAAAAATTAATCGACAACTGTAATCTTTACCAAAATAATACATGTGAAATTTTCTAGACCTGATAAGACTACTTACAAATATTATTTTACTGAAATTCTAAATTGAAATGCCCAGTTTTGAAAGTTCATCTGATACTTACAGTATCTTTGGGCATACATAAAATTTAAATGGAAGCAGTAGTTATTTAAAACTGACATATATGCATTGTTCTATGCCTATTAGACTTCCTATAATTCCATCTTTTAAGGTTAGTGTGCAGAAAGGGTTTAAAAAAAAAAAAAAAAAAAAAAAACTTTTTTTTTGACATCATTATGTTTATTCTTAGTTCACTACACTTGTTTTCGTTTTCCAAAATCCGTTCATATAACTGATGACAATTTCTTTAAAATGCGTTTCAACTATTCGGAAACGCATGCAAAAGTTCATAAAAATAACATCAAATGATTTTGCAGATATTTCATGGAGTCATTTTGTTTATGTTTCTAATTCTTTCTTTACTTAATAAGTGTCAGTTGACTTATAAACATGACTGTAGAAGCTTAATCCACTTAAAATTAACCTTTTAGTCTTTATGAGCGCCCTTATTACGTAGAGCTCGAATTTCTTCTTTAAAAATGGATTATAAAATATTCTGCAGACAGTAGACGGAATGGGCTCTTCCCAGCGTCGTCTGCTCAATCACGTGATATAGAAAAACAAAGAATCGCATTCTGAGAAGCGAATTCAGTTAAATATTTTTCTTAAGAATTAAAGTATTAATATTTAATATAAAATAAAATACAAGTAATATTGTGCATCTGTAAACAGTAGAATAATTTTATTTGTATGCTTAATAATTTTTAAAAAACACTTTATATGTTTATTTATTTTCAAAAGTAAGAATCTATTTTTGTATGTTATATTATAATTGTTACATTAACTAAACTTGCAATAAATAGTTTGTTCGTGTGAAATATTTACGGATTATAACTTGATATCAATTTAAAATGTTTACAGTTAAATTTAATCGCGTAAAAGTAATACAACAAGTTAATTAACTTAGCAACTGGTCGAAATGCTTTACACCGTACGATGTTGCACGGTTAATGATTCATGTAACAAAAATCAGAGTAATTAACATGTCCTCCAACAACATTAATAACAAATATAAACAAAACGATGAGATTGTAAATGTATACAGCAAACAAAAGATGATGAATAATGATATAAAAAGGATTAAAAATGATGATGTATAAAAAAATAACACAGATTAAATCGGATTGATCAAAAATAAAATAGAAAATGTGTTATTTTAGCAATCGCTATAAGATATAGAAAACTTCGTCTGCTCTTTGTTTAACTAATGCCATGTGACCTCTAAAGTGAGGTGGGAAAATCCCATTATTTTTGGATAACTTCATGATTTTTTCACTTTTAATTTGTCGTTGTAACAAAATTCCGTCATGAATCTCTTTGGAAATTAACAAACATACTAGAAAATCTTCTCGATAAGTGAATTTCATCACTTAGCCAATTAAATATTATTCTCTAAGAGAGCAATTTAGTTGTTAGTTTAGGGAATTTCTCTTTAAAGAAGTTTCTGCTGTAGTGTTTTCTATTTATCACAGAATGTATTATCGTCAGCCCCTATTTTTGTCAGTATATTTTGATACAAAAATTACAGCACAATTTGTGCAGTGATGAGAATTCAGAGGTCCGTCCTTTTTTCAGGACACTTACATTAATGAGAAATTTTCACCTTTCTTACCCCCACTTTTTTAATGATTTTAAAGATTTGCATTTTCGGCTATTCTCTTCCTCACTTTATTTTTAATTTTAAAGTTGTCATAAGGGAAATAAACCACTAACATAATTATTCTATACAAATCAACATTTTTGTTAAAAAAAAAATATTTTAACTTATTTTATTTTATTTCAGTTAAAGAAGTATTTCTACGCAAGAAAGAGATAAGAAATAAACTTCAAACTTTAATAAGCATGGGTATCCATGATGACCGAAAACTGATGAAAATAACTGGAAAGAGCAACGCTATAATTTTTCATATGAAAAACGTCTAAAAATTAACGTAGGGACTCAAAGAAGGCCAGGATCTGAAAGACCTCCCATATTATCAGCAAATGATTAAGTGTAGGATATTATGCTTAGCACAAAAAAATAATCACTGGAGTTCTGAATAACTAGCAAAAAGTGCGCATAAAGAGGGCTCAGCCTTTGTGTCTAAATGGACTGTTTTACGATATCTGAAAAAAGCAAGTTGGTTGAAACTTCTTTTAACATCTAAACAAAAGGCTGATCGAGTTAAATGGACTCATGAAAACTTAAACAGGAACTAGGAAAACGTTTGGATATCTAATGAAAGCTCTTTTCAATTTTATAGCAAGAAATTAGAATTTTGGTGCAAAGATAGATGCCCTAAACCTGTACCCAAATATTCTTCTAAGTTAATGGTCTAGGGAGCAATAAGGGCCAGAGGTACAATGTGTTCATATATCAATGAAGGAGATGTTAATTCGTCCACTTATATTGATATATTTGATGAAAATCTTCCCACTATGGAAACACTTTACCCCGATGCCTTTTTATTGCAACAAGGCAGTTCTAGGCTTCACACTTCAAAACAAACCACAAAATGGCTGGATGATAATGGGACATATATTTTAAAGTGGCCTACTTCCTCCCCTGATCTCAGCCCCATAGAGAATTTGTGGGAATAATTAAAAGTAATGTTGAAAAAGCAGGAAAAAAGACAGTTAAAAAACTGAAGGAAGATTTGGTAAAAATATGAGACGAAACAACTTTTGGCACCACCCTCTTGTCTCTCATGGAATATATACCAAGACGGCTTCAAATGGTTATTGATGCTAAAGGAGAAAGAATTAACTACTGATTTTTCTGTACAATGCTGTATAAAGATAAGACACCTTGTAATGTATTTTAATTTCTGATTTCCATTTTTATTTATTTGAATAAAGCATTTTTTGGAAGTCTCAAATTTTTTGCTCGTATTGTATTTTACTCTATATTGCAATCAAAACAAAGTTAGTACATAACGCTCATGACCGTAAATGTCAAATATTTACTACAAAATGCTTATGAACAAAATAATTATAAAATCAATTCCATGAAGTGTGAACAATCTACTGTATTTCGTATTTAAATATCAAATAGTGTTTCTCATTTCTCTGAAGTTGTATAATATTGACTCACAAAGTTTGAATTCTTTTTTTTTTTTTCCTTTTCAAATTTACTATATTTAAAATACGTAAAGTATTTAGATTGTAGACAGATTGAAACTTGCTATTTTCTGATTCATTTACAAAGAAACTGGCATTTATCAATGCATAGAACTTGTTGCCTTTCTTACTTAGTCCTTTAAAAATCAATATCCCTATATACAGGGTGATTAGAAAAAACTACCCCGATATATGAGACTATAGCTACCATACCGTTCCGAGAAACTGAATAAAAATTTGGTGGAAGGTATTTTGAGGTATGCGCTCAAGAATTATAGAAAAAACAACAGTTAAACTCTAACAGTTACGGTTACAGTGACAAAATTTCAAAAATTTCAAATGGCAACACCTACTTTTTTTTATTGAAATGTAATTGGATTACTTGCCCACTTTGCGATTCTGGCGAAGAAATGGACAGGAACCATCTGTCCCGTTGTAGGGCTCTTCGATGTTCTACAGAAGAGTCGATATATTGGGAGGCAAGATCGCTCCTTAGGCAAAGACTTCGGTCTTTTGTTCTATGCTATATTGTCTATAATTTGTTTTGTAACTTTAGCCTAGGTATTGGAGGAAAAAAAAAATTGGTAATAATCTGTCGATGTTGTTAAGATCGAATTTGTTAATTTAAAACGAAAGAGACATTTTCGGGTAGATATCATATGCATTTTGCTGTTTAGGCATATTAAAATTCAGCTATTAATATCATTTTTTTTTCTGATATTACTTTTTGTGTGAATTTTGCCCTATATCTCTGTCTAGTCAAAAACTGATATCAATCGTACACACTAGTTTTCAGAAAGATTGCTAAAATCACGACTACGTGACTTCTGTTTAGCTGATACATTATATCGGTTTCAGGAACACCGAAATATACTACCGGCTTCACGTATATGCTCTCGTCTTACCTTTGTGATCACATTTGTTATTTATTTATTTATTCTTATATAAGAGGATATTTATATACTGGCGCTCCTTCTGAGGGAGACAGAAAAAGGAGAAGGGGGGGACAGGACGTACAACGAACTCGAGAGGGTCTTTCAATGTGAGAATTTCGAACCCGGAAGAAAAGAAGCCTATAGAAGTCGAACGTTAATTCACCCTCCTGAAAATCTCTCATTCCAGAACTGGGTGACTAGAATTTCCCCTACAGGAAACAGGTACTGTACAATATCCTAGACGGGGGCATTATAGTTTGACAATAGGTTAACGGACCCATGATGCCAAAAAACGATATAGAAATAGTGAAATCAGAATATCTAGATTTGTAGTCCACTAGCGTAATCGCCGACCTGCTTTTACTTATTTCGTTTCATTTTATTTTATTCTTGGAGGGTAGATTCAGCATTCCGTTCATGCAGATGTCTTTGGTGGACTTCTGAATGTAGAATTGTTGCAGGTTTATATCTGCTCAAGTGAAATATATTTTTCATATGATTGATTTCAGGGTTTCAGGCTGGGCAATTTCAGCTGTTATTTAATGTTTAATATATATATAAATATATACGTAAGTATTATTCACAGAATAGAGAATGTGAAATAATCGTTGCTAATACTATTTTTGCCATTAAATTTACAAGAATAAAATGTAAAAAACGAAGAATCACTATAAGAATTACGCTGAAATTCTATAACACACTAATCTATTTAATTACGAACACAAATTTACGATTAATATATACAATGCATTAGTTAAAACAGTTTAGAAAATAACATTAACTTCTGAGCACCGTCTGTGCTAATTTTCATAACTAATGAGAACAACTTAAAGTTCTGAGCACCTATGCTCAAACAGCATATATCTGATCAGTTTGACATCTAACGAAGAACTCCCGCTTCTTCTCGTAACTTTCGTTTCAGGTAACAGCTGTTGCCATTCTGCATAAATGAGAGGCTGGTTGATAGTGTTTTCTCTGGAAGTGGGAAAGTTGAATTCCTTACACACACACACACACACATATATATATATATATATATCATGGACATAGCTTTTAAATAGAATAAGTTTAAAAAATTTTAATGTATCATTAACACCTACCTGAACTTTATCAATTTTAGAGGTTATGCTTTTTAAAAAAAATAATTGAGGTTGAAATAGGGCGAATTATTAGAAAATTTGTGACGGTCTGGAATTTACTTTTAAGGACGACCCAGAGAAATGTCATTAAAATTTGGATTCTCCATGGTAGGAATGACTTTCTAATTTCCATTTCAGCAACATGACGATTAGCACACTCACAATCTCGATCCTTTAAAGACTAGCTTTTAATGGTGGCTGATGCATGTCAAATCCATCGCGCCTGCACTGTCCCCAATGTTAGTACGATGTAAAAGCTACGCAAGAAGCAAGCTTAACCCATTAACTGCCAAAACTAGAAATAATGATATTTTTCTAAATACAAGCAGTAACACTCATTATTTCGATCATATATAACAATAATTTAAAATAAAATTATGAAAATTGGTCTTACCTTGCTAAAAGTAGAATGTTGTATTTGTACAATATGGTATAATAGTATAATAGTACAAAATGAATAAAAATAAATGTTTACGTAAATTTCCTTGAGGGAGCATAAAACAGTAAAAACTACAGATGGTTTCTAAAGTAATTATTTTATTATGGATATTTTTTTTTTTTTTTACGAGTTATGTAAACTCGTTCAAATATCAAAATTTTCAAAAGTTTTGGTTTGAAAAGTGCTTTAAGTTTGAAATTCATTTTTAAACATAAAAATATTTTTCAGATCAAATGTTTTATAATAAAATAAACATCTGCTATTTTCTTACTTAATATAAAATACCTTTTTTAATTAACTGTTAAACGCAATTATTTCTGGTGTTGCGTGAACGCAACACCAGCGGGTAATGGGTTAACCTCGCATCTTTCCAAACGCTGGTCACAGTCATTGCTGCTGTCCTTTCGGCATTCTGATGGCAATAGAACTAAACTAAATTGTCCATCATAGGAACATTTTTTTTTTCTGTTTTCCTACAGATATCCATCCTTATAATGAACATGCACCCATTTTAGTTTATTGCATACTCATTTTCTTTTCTATTTATATATCTTTTATATCATTATTCTTATTATTTACATAACAGTTTTTAAATTTAATAACCAATTTTAATACATTTTAAAGAATTAAAAAAAAAAAAAAAAGACATTGCAAATTATATTATAAAGATTAAAAGCACCTGTAGTTTATCTTAAATAGGGTGCCTAAACGTTTTGAGGTAACCTGAATCCGAAAATAAGGTTTTGAGTGGTTAGTCAGTGTGTCTGTGAGACAGTTATCAGTAAAAATCAATCACAAATGCCAGTAGGAAGTCTAAACTAGATATTCTACGTGCATCATATGGGGATGCCCACTTGAAACATTTTATTAAGATCAGACAAATGTTTCTTGTACAGGGACATACAAAGTATTCAAATATATTATGTTTACGGGCGAAATTTCTCTCCAGCTCAGTTAAAAAAATTTATATAGCACTAAACAAAATAAAATTGACGTATAAAAGCTGTAGAGGTCCTACAACTCTCGAGGCCCAGGACAAAAGTCTCAGGAAGGCTCCCTAATTCAAGTTCCTCTTACATTCACTTCTTCACTTAAATTTATTTCTTAAAAAATAAATAAATAAAAATTGAACTAAATTTTAACACTGATTCGGAAGACCAACCCAACAAGAGGGCTAGAGGCATTTTCTCTGCTTGCCCTGCGTTAGTCAGGCTTTCCATAATTAAGTTTTTTACTTTCTTCTATATGCATATATAGAGAAAGTATTGAATTCGTGAAAATTTTCGAACTCAAGTTTTCGATGGATTCACACGTTTTGGGATGTCCTGAACATGATTTGAATCTTTTTAAAAAATGTCTGTCCGTGTATCTGTGTGTGTGTATCACAAATTTTGTGGACACTGTATCTCACGAACCAATGAACGAAATTTAACAAAACTTGGTATTTAGTTGTACCCTGAAAATAAACTGGTGCTGATTTGATTTGTGGAACATTTGTTCAACATGTGGTGCTGTGAGCGCATTTTTTCTAAATTTTTAACATGGTAGTATAGGACAAAATTTTGCATAAATGTACATAAGTTGTTTTAATCGTGTGATTGTAAAATTAATAGGAATTATTGATAATAGTAGTAGTTAACTATGCAAAAAAATTTGTGCATGTGGGAGCATCGCTCCCCCCCTCCCCCGGGAGGGAAGTAAATTTTCAATATGGGTATCTTTCGAAAAATCTCGTCAATTCCTTTAAAACGAATGGTTGAACTATAGGTCTCTGATAATTCAAAACAAAGTTATCGATTTTTTTTTTCTTTTAACGAAAAAAAAAACTGAAAAAAAATCCTATTTCTTCTGATTTGCAAAAAATGACATCTTTCGGCATTTAGTGATAATCTAATACTGTCAGATAAAAATTGCCTGCATTTATAATGGAAAATAATTCGATGATTTAATAAATAATTTGTATTGAATACATTTTGTGTAAAATTATATAGAAGAAAGTCATGTGGTGGTCACATCATACTAGTTTTGTTTTTAGAGTTGCCGCTGTACGGTCACATTTTTGTACATAAATGCTCTTTACACAGGAACCTGCAGCTTAACGTAGAATTACAATAAATGTTTTAGGTTAAAATAATGGCACGATAACGTCATCAGATAGATATATTTAAGGGCTAAAGTGCTTCGGAGGTCCCCTCCTGATGTCCAGAGTCCCGGGGTGGCCCGTCCTCTCCTTCCCACCCTCGGTACGTCACAACATATATATGTATGTGCACAAAAGTACGTTTCACATATAATATGGAATGAAAATTTTTGTTTCTATACGGCCTATCCAACCTAAAACATTTGACTTGGAACAGAATACTTTAATATTAAATTTATTCCTTTTCATATAATAACAGAGCTGTCAAAAGTGTATGACTATATATTAATGTTTATAATAATAAGAATCAAAAATCGATCTGATAATATTTTATTAACAATAATTAATACGTTATTTGTTTCTCTAGTAATCATAAACGATATTTTTATTCTAGAGAATGAGGACGAATTTATTAATTTTTGATGCGCTTAATCATAAGTGTCGTATAATAAATTCGTTGAATTCCGTCTCGAGATGCAAATTATTACACGATTGGCCCGAGAGCCGTTCTTGGTTTATATGAATGCACAAAAGAATTAGCAATAATAATGGTCATCTTCTGTCAGGAACAATTCCGGTTAGACCGCTTCAAAACAGAGACTTTTGGTAGCCTTTTTTTTTTTTGAAGTGCTGTGTATTTTTATTCTTAATTTTTTTTTTTTTTTTTTTTAAATTAATCTGCATAAATGTTACATCATTAGAAAGATCTTTCAAAACTGAACATTTTTTGTGCTTACACTTTTCCCTTAATCTCAATATGTAAAAAGATTTAAACGAAAGTTTATAACTACCATTGCAATTCTAAAATACTCAAGGAGGATAAAATTAAAATGTAATATAAAATTCAATCATAAAAATTATGGGCTAATAATTATTACATCATTTTCTTGCAATCGCGATAATGTACTTATCTGATATAAACAAACAGTTGATTGCGATGTCATATTTATCAAATTAGTTCAAATAAATAAGGTTACAAATAAGGTACCTAAGGTTACTTCGTTTCAATATGGTATTTTTCATTTGGTACCTTAATTGTAACGAAGTTTTGATTAGATATTTTAGAATTAATTAAAATATGAAAATATTTCCAAATTGGACATTTAAATTTATGATTGTTGCCAAAAAAATTTACCAGTTATTGCTATATATATATTTTCATATAAAATAAGGCGCATAAGTTTTCACGCGAAAAATTAAAATTTAAAAAATATTAAATTTGAGTATGCATATAAAAAATACTTATTAAAATGAGTCGAAGAAGGAAGCGAAATAAGTACTGAGTTATATTACGATAAATACGATATATAATATGATACGTTATATTAGACCTATCGTCCAGGGTTAGTAGAAATTTTCGTTTAGTTTGTTCGTTCGGTGCAGCTTGCACATTAGTCCCGTCAGGTACAACTTTCATATTAGTCCCGTCAGGTGCAACTTGCACATTAGTCCCCTTTAAATATAATGTCCAGCGAAGCTGGAAAAGCATTCGTTGATTCACTACCTTAACTGATTTCACATCCCGTCATTTTTGACGGAGTTATATACTAGTTCTGATATATTAGTACAGTGGTTCTGAAATTTTTTGAAGCCGAAGCGAATTTAAAAGCAAATTAAATCGTTGCATATAATACATACAGATTTCTAAAAATACATTATAATAATTAAGTTAAATATGTGAAAACCAAACGCTCATTTCCTTGTCAACTTATCATTAAATAAAACTCTCTTTCTCCACTTAATTATAGTGAGGGTGGAAAATCGTAATTCACACAAACAGGACGAAAAAAAAAATAATAATAATATTTATCATATTTTCAAGTAAATTGAGGGTTTGCTTTCTTGTTAGTACTTAACTATATATATTAGGAGTAGGACTGTTCAATATAGCGCTTCAATTTGAGAAAGGTATGCAATTTATTATCTGGAAATAAGTAGTATGCATATAAAATCTACTTACAAAACTTTCAAATGAAGAAATATATACAGCAAGATATATTTATATTTCTTTATTTGAAAGTTGATAAAAAGATGTAGTTGTTTCTTTATGAAATAAAAATCGCTGTCAGTTAACAGAATAAGGATGTGTTGACAAAAAGAGTGGTATATTTCTAATGAATGGTTTAAGAGCGTACAATAACTGTCGAGAGCCAAAGCCCATGTTATTCTATGGGTAAAATTGTTTCCACAATTACTCAATGTTTAATGTTTATTATTATTATTATTATTATTCTGCTTTCACATTCAGAAAATTCACAATCGTTAAATTAGTACTCGTCTTTTACAAACTTATTATTATTATTATGATTATTTTTAATTTTAATTTTTAAGTAAAAAAAAAAAAAAAGCAAAAAGTTAACTGTGTTCCCTATTAGCATTTTTTAGCTAGAAAAAATAATGTTAAAAATCTATTCAACAGTTGTGAATTTTCAGTAGTTGTGAAATTCTCTGAATTATTTGAAATAAATTTTAAAATTTAAAATAATTAAAATATTTTTTAAATTTAAATTCCAATTTTTTTTTTAAATTTAAATGTCTTATGAACGTCGTTTCAATATTGAAAAGGAGGTTGAGAGCGCAATAACCCCCTTACATAAGAAATTTATGTCAAATCTGTCAAATAAAATTGTTTGAGACTATTTTGAAATGTTGTATGAAGTACTTTTGGAAACGCTTATATTACAACAACTTGAATTATACACCTTAAACTTCATTAATATATTTGTACCGTAAAATATCACAAAACCGCCCTCCCTCGATTAAACGCCCCCCCCCCCCCTCTGCTTTTCACATAATTTTCGTTTGTTCTTAAAATACCGAATAAACGCTCCTTTATGCTCAGCAGTATAGACTCCATCCGAATAGCGACAGTTTTTTACGTTATTAGAATATTCCAATTCTTGTTCTTTTAGAATATTCGCCTTTGTAAGTATGAACATTGATTTTTATTCTAATACATCGGATACTGATTATTTGAAAATGGAAACCGTAAGCTTCTTAAAAGAGCAGCGAATATTTTAAAACAACGTATTGGGGGGGGGGGGGGGGGGGGGGGGTAGCTTTCCGAATTTTTTCAGTTAGTTGAACGCCGGTTATTCAAAAGTTTACTGTATTTATTTATTTATTTATTTTTTAATCAGTACAACTCAAAAATAAATATATTATTTGTTTTAAAATAATTTTTATGCCATTTAATTTTAACAGGAAAATACATACTAATTCTTATATTTTTGATTATTTTTATCACTCATCCCCTGTTGAGCCCTTCCCTTCTTTTGTTATGTAATTGTGAATAATGAAAAAAAAAAAATTTCTTTGATTTCTTTAAATTATTTAATAAATTGTTAAAGTTATAATTTTTCCTTTCAATTTTTGGATTTGTTTCGTTTTTGAGCTGATGGGAGTTCCATCTTCTGGTTTTTGGTCAGTCTTGTTTGGTCTCTTTTGTCTGCTTGGTTCAATCGACAGTTTTCGTTTTTTTCTTTTGGCACCCGCACGTCTTCGTTTTTAGTGTCCGAACCTCCTTCTTTGTTTTATTATTTTTAATGCAATGTTGCATTGGGTCGTTGTCTATGTTTCTTTTGTTGTGTCAGTTGTGGGTAGTATCTCCCCTTGGGGAGGTGGAGCCTAAACTATATCACTTATTACCCTTCCCCTAAATATCTTTTTAAAAAAAGTGAGTTCCACACCAAATTTTTTATTTTTAACTTTATTTCTGCGATTCGTATTCACATAAATAAATTTTTATGCCATCTTCTGACTTTACATGCAATTGAATAATTCATATGTAATTAAAAATAATTATACATAAACTGCTTATATTTGATATTGGGTGTATTCTCACTAAACGGAATATGGTGATTAAGAGATTAAGAATACCTTTTAATTGTTTGTGATGAAATTACATTTATGTGCAGCAGCAGAACAACTCAAGCAATGTGTTCTGCTTGGCACCTGTCAGTTCGAAATAATATCATACCCTACCTTGCCACAAATGGCCAATTACTTCCGATTGTAGACGTTTTGTCAAATATCTAAAAAAATATTTGACTGATTTACTGAAACTTCGGACCTGTAAAAAACATGTTATACCTCATATATTTTAGCGAAAGTTTTGTCCCAAAGACAAAAATGGATAAACAATAAATTAAACGAAACAGAATGTTTGGGATATCCTTGTAAAAAGTAATACGCGAAATGCGTTGTAGCTGTAATACGTGATTATGAGATTTCTTTTAATTACCTGCATTAATCTGTATCTTAACAGCAAGCACATTTGAGTAAAAGTTTCTTTAAAAAAATTACAAGAAAATAAAAAAAAAAAAAAAAAAAAAAAAAAAAGGTTGTATATTCAACCAAACTTGGTATGCAAAATGACTTTTATTAGAAATTTACGTTGATATAATTTGGGTACACATCGGATGAAAGATAGCGCTGCTTTTGCTCGGTTTCTGCAATTTTCTGGAAGCCTATATTTTGACATATTTTGTACAAGATTAAATTTTTGTGTATGTTAATCCGTAAAGCACACAGTAACTTTTTATAAAATTCTGATAAGAAAACAGTGATTTACGGCTGTAGGTAAAACTAGAAAAAAAAAAAAAAAAAAAAAAAAAAAAAAAAAAAATACGTGTGGCACTCGAGGACTGCCGCGGTAAAGCTATTGCATAGCATTTTTTTTATCAACTTATGCAATTATAATTATTTATTTATTTTATTTATGCAGTATTTTTTTTTCTTTGATATTAATTCAAGTTTTTTCTTTGATATTAATTCAAGTTACACTTTTTTAGCGTGGTGACCGATAAGAAAACAACTTTTTTTCTTTTATTGAATAAATGAGAATATATCCGCAATGAGAATATATCAAAAATATCCGCAATCGATTTGTAGGTATCGAAAACCTCGATGTACCAAATTTGAATGATCTAACTCTATTTTTTGAGAAAAGGTATGTTAATAGGTTTTTAAAGGCCTGCAAGTCGAATGGGGATATTCAAGTTTTTTCTTTGATATAATTTCAAGTTACACTTTTTGAGCGTGGTGACCGATAAGAAAACAAATTTTAATAGAGAAAAGGTATTTAATAGGTTTTAAAGGCCTGCAAGTCGAATGGGGATATTCAAGTTTTTTCTTTGATATTAATTCAAGTTACACTTTTTGAGCGTGGTGACCGATAAGAAAACAAATTTTAATAGAGAAAAGGTATTTAATAGGTTTTAAAGGCCTGCAAGTCGAATGGGGATATTCAAGTTTTTCCTTTGATATTAATGAATAAGATAACAATAATGATAAGAAAACAAATTTTAATATAGAAAAGGTATTTTAATAGGTTTTAAAGGCCTGCAAGTCGAATGGGGATATTCAAGTTTTTTCTTTGATATTAATTCAAGTTACACTTTTTGAGCGTGGTGACCGATAAGAAAACAAATTTTAATAGAGAAAAGGTATTTAATAGGTTTTAAAGGCCTGCAAGTCGAATGGGGATATTCAAGTTTTTTCTTTGATATTAATTCAAGTTACACTTTTTGAGCGTGGTGACCGATAAGAAAACAAATTTTTTTCTTTTATTGAATAAATGAGAATATATCCGCAATGAGAATATATCAAAAATATCCGCAATCGATTTGTAGGTATCGAAAACCTCGATGTACCAAATTTCATTGATCTAACTCTATTTTTTGAAAAAAAGGTATTTTAATAGGTTTTTAAAGGCCTGCAAGTCGAATGGGGATATTCAAGTTTTTCTTTGATATAATTTCAAGTTACACTTTTTGAGCGTGGTGACCGATAAGAAAACAAATTTTAATAGAGAAAAGGTATTTAATAGGTTTTAAATGCCTGCAAGTCGAATGGGGATATTCAAGTTTTTTCTTTGATATTAATGAATAAGATAACAATAATAAGAAAACAAATTTTAATAGAGAAAAGTTATTTTAATAGGTTTTAAAGGCCTGCAAGTCGAATGGGGACATTCAAGTTTTTCTTTGATATTAATGAATAAGATAACAATAATGATAAGATAACAATAATGATAAGATAACAATAATGATAAGAAAACAAATTTTAATAGAGAAAAGGTATTTTAATAGGTTTTAAAGGCCTGCAAGTCGAATGGGGATATTCAATTTTTTTCTTTGATATTAATTCAAGTTACACTTTTTGAGCGTGGTGACCGATATAAAACAAATTTTAATAGAGAAAAGTTATTTAATAGGTTTTAAAGGCCTGCAAGTCGAATGGGGATATTCAAGGTTTTTCTTTGATATTAATGAATAAGATAACAATAATGATAAGATAACAATAATGATAAGATAACAATAATGATAAGAAAACAAATTTTAATAGAGAAAAGGTATTTTAATAGGTTTTAAAGGCCTGCAAGACGAATGGGGATATTCAATTTTTTTCTTTGATATTAATTCAAGTTACACTTTTTGAGCGTGGTGACCGATAAGAAAACAAATTTTAATAGAGAAAAGGTATTTAATAGGTTTTAAAGGCCTGCAAGTCGAATGGGGATATTAAAGTTTTTTCTTTGATATTAATTCAAGTAACACTTTTTGAGCGTGGTGACCGATAAGAAAACAAATTTTAATAGAGAAAACGTATTTAATAGGTTTTAAAGGCCTGCAAGTCGAATGGGGATATTCAAGGGTTTTCTTTGATATTAATGAATAAGATAACAATAATGATAAGATAACAATAATGATAAGAAAACAAATTTTAATAGAGAAAAGGTATTTTAATAGGTTTTAAAGGCCTGCAAGTCGAATGGAGATATTCAATTTTTTTCTTTGATATTAATTCAAGTTACACTTTTTGAGCGTGGTGACCGATAAGAAAACAAATTTTAATATAGAAAAGGTATTTAATAGGTTTTAAAGGCCTGTAAGTCGAATGGGGATATTAAAGTATATTCTTTGATATTAATTCAAGTAACACTTTTTGAGCGTGGTGACCGATAAGAAAACAAATTTTAATAGAGAAAACGTATTTAATAGGTTTTAAAGGCCTGCAAGTCGAATGGGGATATTCAAGTTTTTTCTTTGATATTAATGAATAAGATAACAATAATGATAAGAAAGCAAATTTTAATAGAGAAAGTTATTTTAATAGGTTTTAAAGGCCTGCAAGTCGAATGGGGATATTCAAGTTTTTTCTTTGATATTAATTCAAGTTACACTTTTTGAGCGTGGTGACCGATAAGAAAACGAATTTTAATAGAGAAAAGGTATTTAATAGGTTTTAAAGGCCTGCATGTCGAATGGGGATATTCAAGTTTTTTCTTTGATATTAATGAATAAGATAACAATAATGATAAGAAAAGAAATTTTAATAGAGAAAAGGTATTTTAATAGTTTCACTAAATAATTAAAAACCACGTGCGAAATAACTATTTAAAAGAGTAAAATCCGCTGTAACGTGCCTTTTACAGCGGATTTCACTCTTTTAAATAGTATTTTAATAGGTTTTAAAGGCCTGCAAGTCGAATGGGGATATTCAAGTTTTTTCTTTGATATTAATTCAAGTTACACTTTTTGAGCGTGGTGACCGATAAGATAACAAATTTTAATAGAGAAAAGGTATTCAATAGGTTTTAAAGGCCTGCAAGTCGAATGGGGATATTCAAGTTTTTTCTTTGATATTAATTCAAGTTACACTTTTTGAGCGTGGTGACCGATATAAAACAAATTTTAATAGAGAAAATGTATTTAATAGGTTTTAAAGACCTGCAAGTCGAATGGGGATATTCAAGGTTTTTCTTTGATATTAATGAATAAGATAACAATAATGATAAGAAAACAAATTTTAATAGAGAAAAGGTATTTAATAGGTTTTAAAGGCCTGTAAGTCGAATGGAGATATTCAAGTTTTATCTGATCTACTTTATACACAAATTTTACGCGTACAGCTATTCACTGTTGTACATAGATGATAGATACCTATACACCTATATACTTTCTCACAAACAGCTGCTTATGTATTCGTCCGATTTCGGAGCAACTCGTCTCGATCTGTGCGAGCTTCGTACAGCCGAAGTCTACCGATCTGTGTTAGGTTTTTTTTTTTCGTTACGGAATTTTTCGATTCGGTCGCCGCGCTCAAAGCCCGCGATAAAAGCTATACAATAGCTTCAAAAAAACCTTTCGAATACACTGTAAAAATGTTTAGGTCATCATTCCACAAAAACACGATACCGAAAAATTTGTCGCCATGAAAGGATGAATTCTTGTTCCTACATATATGAAGCTCAAGTCGAACTCCAATTCTGAATAGTGGAGCCCCCGATTGATAAAATGCAAAGCTATTTTACAGTAACAATTACTGAAATACCGAACTTCGGTATGACATGCCCGTAAAACATTAATTTTTTCTTGAAATTTTCTTTTCTTCTGGCTTTGCTCTTTATCATCATCTGATGATAATCCTTTCAATTTTTGGAATCATTATAACAATGAACGGCTAAAAATAGCAACAGACTTCTTAACTCAAAAGTTGACGAATAAAACTAATAGACTATATCAAACGTTTTGAAATTAGATGTTTATTTAGATTATTATTATATGATATTTTATTTATTTATTTACGTTTAATGCATGTTTAACTGAGCGGAAAATAGCTTGTTTCAAGCGCGAAGAAACTTTTTTTTTCGGAAGGGTGTGTGTGTGTGTGTGTGGGGGGGGGGGGGTATTACAAATTAATCTATATAAATATTTCTCTAACGTGGACCAGTTAGGATTAAATTTTTTCGAAATGATACGATTAGTGGCATCAAAAGAAAACAAAATTATGTGATTCATAATATAAACTAAATTTTAAAAAAAGAGAGGAAAAAAAATTAAAAAACACTGTGTATAATAATAATAATAATAATAATAATAATAATAAACAATTAAATTTTAAATAATAGTTTTTTCATCATTGGTTATTTATCACGACATTTGACCACTGTTTTTAATTTGACGAATATAGTTTGCCGGGATAATATGCAAGCAGCAAATTTGAAAATAGATTCGTTTGGAAATATCGACCGCTAGACGGGCGAAGACTATGACTAGTTACTGTTACTATTATTATTATTATTATTATTATTTTGTCATTTCTAATGTTATTTTCAATGTTTAACTGTAAAAAAGGGTTCTTGAAAATATAAATCAGGATATCTGCTGTTCTTCTGGTTGTATTACACCATGGAATGGTAAAACTTCCAACAAAGAGTTTAACAGTGTAATAAAAAAATAAAAAATAAAAATAAAAATAAAGTAAAATAAATTCAATTATGTATGTGTTTCGGCTTGTAGCCTTTAATTTCTGGTAGATGAATAAAATTTCTTACATCATATTCCAGTTGAGCTCATCGAAATACTCCCCCCCCCCCTTTTTTTACTTTCTTTTATATTCAATAGAAGAAAGTATTGGATTCGTAAAAATTTTCGACCTCAGGTTTTTGATGGATTTACACGTTTTGAGAGCTGTAGAACACGATTTGACCATTTTTAGAAAATGCCTGTCTATCTGTGTGCGAGTGTGACAAAATTTTGTGGCAAAAGGTACTATTGTACAGAACAGGTAGTATTGTACAGGTACTATTGTACAGAATTTCATAGAAATTTGTATGTAGTTACACATTGACATAACTTAGTGCCTATGAACTTTTGGTAAAAAATGCCTTCGTTGCCATCCCGCTTTTTTTTTTAAATTTTTAACGTGGGGGTATAGGGCAAAATTTTGTATAAATGTGCATAAAGAGAATTATTTTTTAATAATCATTATGAAATTTAAAAGAATTATTTGTAATAGAGATAGTCAACTGGAAAAAAAAAAAAAATGTGTATGTGGGAGCCTCGCCTGCCCCCCTGGGGGGGGGGGGAATACACCCTCGAGGAGAGTAAATTTCCATGATGGGTATCTTTCAAACGAGCTTGCCAATACTTTTAAAACGAATGGTTGAACCACCGTTCTGCGATAATTTAAAATTAAGTTATCGATTTTTTTCTTAAAAAAAAAAAAAAAAGTATTATTGAGAATAAAATTGATTTTTTTGGATATTTAGTCTTATACTACTTCTCTAATATGAAAATCGTCTGCATTATCATATCAGATATATTTTTTAAATAATAATTTCAATAAATTATTTTTACTGAGTGAATTTGTATAGGAAAATATAGAAGAAAGTCATGTGGGGGCCACAACATACTAGTTTATTTATTTATTTTATTTATTTTTGCTAATTACAATTTAATAGCTATAATCAATAAAAATAGATGATCTTGATAAATTTAAATTTTTCATAGAGGAAATTTTAGATAGAATAATCTTAAATATTTTTCCATTTCGCACATTTTGTTAATGTTTTAATCTATAACATTTTTACATTTTCCAATATTTACCAATTCGTCCGTGACAGATATAGATGACTTTGATAATTCAAATCTTCCCTATAGAGCATAATTTTGTACAGAATACTCTTAAATCTTCTTCCATTAACGTTTTAATCTATTACTTATTCTGCGATATTTACCGATTCGTTCGTTAGAGAGAACTAAAATATAGCTTTTTGATTTAAAAACTTTTAACGCTACATTTAGTGTGTTATACACAAAAGTTGAAAAACACTCTGATTATCTATATATTGTGGCGTTTTGGAATTTCGGGCGAGGGTTCTGGTAGCGAAGAAGAAAATCCCGTCACAGCAGAGGTTGATAAGAAAATTAATTTAATTAAAATTTAAAAAAAGTATTCTATGTACAACCGTTAGTTTCAATATTGATGTTGGAAAACAATACTTGCACCGTTCCAGGTACAGAACAGATATAGTCCAGTCCTATTATAATTTACAGTAAAAAGTCTTTTGCTAGCTGACCTGCACACTTTCGTCAGTGACAGAAAATGAGTTGACCTGTGTTCTCTGCTCCTACAGGAACACAAAAAAAAAAATCACTAAGTCTCGTTACCTCTCCTGGTAAACGGGACAAGAGAAGACCCTCCGACCTTCACTGGCCGAAGACAAGATACGAATCCCCGACTCTCTGCTTTCAGAGCTGCTCCTGGGAAAACTCGTTCTCTCGATGGCAACCCGCGCTCCTCTCTCATTCGCTGAGCGGGCGGGCGCCTTTCCGTCGGGCCGAAGAAATTCCTCGGAAACTCCAATGTTCTCACGACCATCAGGGCGTACCATCAGGGCAGCTTCTTTGTACTTTAGTGTCACAGTTCGAGACAGTCTGGAGCCAAACTATTGTAAGTATCAGCACACCTGCTCTGTGTAGAGATTAAGGTCTGGCCAACTTTAATTAATTGGAAGGGGGGCTGTATGCCACAACTTCCCCCCCCTTAAGATGGTTTTCTGGGGTTGAATCTCCAGAAAATCTCTGCAATCAAATTAGGTTAGGGTGCATCAAAGCAATTCTAGAGAGGCTAATCTTCCTGACTAAACAATACTTAAATTTACACTAAAGTTACAAGTTTCAAATTACAAATTAATTAACATAATAAAACAATACTAATAATAATAAACTATATACAAAATTTCTTACAGATAACTTTTAATCCACCCGACTCAAACAGTCCACATGAGGAATGTCTTTTCCTGGTCTGTGTCGGATTTCATAGTTAAAGGGCTGCAAGGTTAACGCCCACCGCATTAATCTGGGATTGTTTCCCGCATTTCTCTTTAACCATATTAATGGGTTGTGATCAGTTTCTATGGTAAATTTTTGACCATCCAGGTAATGTTTTAACTTTTTCACTGCGAAAATGATCCCAGCACATTCCTTTTCGGTTGTGCTATAGTTTTTCTCTGCCTTAGTAAATTTTCGACTTAAGTACAGAATTGGATGTTCTTCATCTCCTTGCCTTTGAGCCATGATAATACCTATCCCCTTATCTGAGGCGTCACTTTGAATAATAAACTCCTTAGTATAATCAGGAGCGTACAGTACTGGGTCACGGGTGAGTTTATCTTTTAACTCCCTAAAAGCCTTCTCCATTTCGGGACTCCAGTCTACTTTTTCCTTTTTCGTTTTCCCTTTTAAAGCTCGGGTCAGCGGTTCTACTATAATTGCATAGTTTTTTATGTATCGGGAGTAATACCCGCACATCCCTAAAAACCTTCTAATTTCCGTTTTTGATTTTGGAGCTGGGAAATCAGTAATGGCCTTAATTTTAATCTCGGACGGTTTCCTACGTCCTTTCCCTACAACATGCCCTAAATATTTGACCGTCTCCTGGGCAAATTTACACTTGGCTAATTTAATGGTTAATTTTGCCTTGGTTACCCGCTTTAGAACTATATCTAAATGTTCTAAATGCTCTTCCCATGAATTAGAAAAGATAGCCATATCGTCAAGGTAAGGCAAACAAAAACTTTCTAGTCCCTTTAATAGAATACTCATGAATTTTGAAAACCTATACGGGGCGGAGACAAGTCCAAATGGCATTACCAAAGGTTGATATGAACCGAAACTAGTTACAAATGTCGCTAAACGTTGTGCGTTAGGGGTTAAAGGTATTTGCCAATAGCCTTTAGTTAAGTCAATCACGGTAATAAATTTTGATGCTGCCATTTGCTCTACCCTCTCTTCTATGTTAGGCAAAGGGAAAAATTCGGCACGAGTTATCTCATTTAACTGGCGATAATCAACGCACGGGCGGGGTTCTCTGCCAAGGGCCTCTACTAATATCATAGGCGAGGTATAATCTGACTCCCCTTCCTTAATTATGCCCAATTCTAACATACGCTGGATTTCGGATTTCAGGATGTCGGTTTGTCGAGGTGACGTCCTATATGGCTTCATTCTAACGGGTTTATCACTAGTCAATTCAATATCATGCTCAATTAAATTCGTTCGGCCTGGAATATTGGAAAACACTTTCTTGTGTTTAATTAGTAATGCTCCTAATTGCTCCTGTTGGGCTTTTGTGCAACGACTTCCTAAATTACTGTCCCTAATTACCATATTGAGGTCAAATTCTTCCGGGTCAGTTATAGGATAAGGTATTTCTAAGTCTGCCTCCGTCGTTTTTTTATCCCGCTTTTCCTCTATTAATACATTTACGATTTCTGCTCTCTGCACGTAAGGTTTTAGTAAATTGACATGATAAATTTGCGACTTTTCGCGCCTGTCCGGTACATTTACAATATAATTAGTCTCTGACATTTGACTCTCAATAGTGCCTGGCCCTATCCATGATACGGATAATTTATTGGGTTTACTTGTGGCTAAAACCAGCACTTTGTCCCCGGGATTAAATTTCCGATTTACCGCATTTCTGTCATACCAGATTTTGCGTTTCTCCCTTTTTTCCTCCATCTGCTCCCCTGCGAGCTCTTGACACCTTTGGAGTCTGTTTATCAATTCGAAAACATACTCCGTCACTGGGTTTTGCTCCTCTTCCTGCTCTGTCCATTTCTCAAATAGCAGGGTTTCCGGGGTTCGCAGATTTCTCCCATGAACCAGCTCGGCTGGGCTGAATCCCGTTGATTCATGCGTTACCGTCCGCAAAGCTAACAAAGCATAGGGTAAACTCCTCTCCCAACTTTCTCCACTTTCTAAACAGATTACCTTCAATAACCGTTTAACTGAACGATGCCAACGCTCAATGCAATTTGTCTGTGGGTGGTGCACGCTACTGTGAGTTATTTTAATTCCAAATTTTTCTAAGAAAGTTGAGGTTAAGTTACTCATAAAACAAGCCCCTAAGTATGTTTGGATTACTTTCGGAAATCCCATTCTACTAAATACTATCATTAACGCGTCGATCACTGTTTCCGACCTTGAATCGGGTATCGGGATAGCCTCTGGATACCTCGATGCTAAACACATAGCCGTGAGCATATATTTATTTTGATTTTCTGAAGGTGGGAGTGGTCCCACAATATCACAGTTTATATGCGTAAAAATTGCAGTAATAATGGGAACAAGTTTAAGAGGGGCTTTTTTTTGCTCTCCTGCCTTCCCAATTTTCTGACAAGGATCACACGATTTTACATAGGCTTCAGCCTCTTTAATGATATTTGGCCAGAAAAAATATCGCAGCAATTTATCCTTAGTTTTAGTCATGGCCACATGACCGGATATTAAACTGTGACAAAGATTCAAAATTTCATTCCTATATTTCCGCGGAATAATTAGCTGACGCCTTTTTTCTCCTCTGTGATCTGTAGCAATTCTGTACAGCAAACCTTGATCTATTGTTAAATTCGATTTCTCCTCTTTCGCGCGCGCCCACAACTCTGTCAAGCTTTCATCTTTTTCCTGCTCTTGGCGAAACTCGTTTTTCCCAACGTGCGCCAGAGCGGTGATCCTATCCTCCTCTAACTCGGGGAGGAAAATTGATTCTTCCGTACCCTGATTTTCCGTAGGCTCGCTCTCTGCCTCTCCCTGATCATTCCCAGCGCTTTCACTCGCCAGACTGGTTTTTGGCGCAGTTTCGTTTTTACGCCTTTTCGCCCGCGTTTCGACTGCATGGATTAATTCGGGTTTTTGTTTTTTTCTCTCGATTAATTTCTGCGTCTCATTTCCCAGTAAATAATAATCCATGAGAACTTCCTTATCCGCTACCGCGGCTTTCGTATTAATTAACCCTATTCCCTCAATTTCTAATTCAATATTGGCTATGGGTAGACATCTCACTTCGTTGGCTAAAGCTGCTTTAACCCACACAGTTTCCCCGTTTAATTGCTCATTAGAAATTATTTTATGAGGGGCAATATCGAGGCACGTCCCAGAATCACGTAAAATGGTAAACTTTTCCCCATTTATCTTGGCTTCACTTAAATAAGGTTCAAAAGCCGGGTTTAAATTCTCAGCGTCTCCTACGTGATTTACTTTTTCAGCCTTCTCTTGTCTGCTTTTCCAGACTGGGCAATTTGGCTTAATGTGATCGGGGGAAGAGCACACATAGCAAACAATAGGTTTTCGGGCCTCAAATAATTTAGATCTTTCCGTCAGATCAGACTTATCCCTCCAATTTTTTTGTTCTGGGGCCTTTTTCTCAACCCTATTTTTATCAAAGTTGCGAGGTTTATCTAATTTCTTTTCTAGTGGTGGTTTCGGGGTCCAACTTTTCTTATTATTTCTGCGAACTGACTCGTATGCGTCAAACTTCTTAGCTAACTCTCGCGGTTCATTGAGAGAGCTCCACGAATCTATGAAATGATCTTTCATTTCGAAATTAGCCCGTTTCTTTAACTGGTCGGCCACCATTAATTTCTTTAGATCCTCAAAATTTGTCACTTCTACTCCCTCTAACCACCCATTTAAATATGTATCTAAATCATAAGCTAGATCATGCCAAAGAGTTCCCGGTTGTTTTTGGTGTTGCATAAATTTAATTCTAAAATTTTCCGGACTTAATTTAAATCGATCTAATAGCATTTGTTTGACTTTCTCAAAATCGTCACTAATTTCTTGGGGTTCTTTTAAAATTAATTCCGCGATTTCTACGGGCAATAAAGCTAATAAATTAGTCACTAGATCCTCGTCATCTATTTCTAACTTCCTAGCTTGTCTTTGGAATAACGCAAGAAATAATGCCATGTCCGATTTCTCCGGTTCAAATTTTTGCATAACCGATTTTAGTGATTGTCGACTGGAGCGTTCGCTACGAGTCGAAGCTAGACTTACTGTTTCTGAATTTTGGGCTATTTTAAGTTTTTCTAACTCTAATTCATGTTTCCTTTCCGCTTCTCTTTCAGCGATTTTTTTCTCTTCAGCCTCCCTTTCCGCAATCTTTTCCGCCTTCCTTTTCTCTTCCGCCTTTCTTTCTAAGAGATCCTCCCGTATTAACTTAATTTGAGCTAGGGCTAGGTCTTTATCGTAATCTGGAGACTTTTGAATTTTCCCTATGATATCACTTATCCTATCCGAAGTTTCAACAATCACTCCGAATTCGACTGCGAGCTCTTGCAGTTCCGCTTTCCTATACTGCCCTAAATCTGACATGTTTACCTAATTCTAAATTCACAATTTAATCTTACACAATTCCCAAAAAAAAATTTCTACATAATACCTAACACTTTTACACAATTCCTAACAATTTTACACAATTCTTACAATTTTACCCAATTCCAAAAAATACATATACAAAATTACACTAATAAAACCTATAATTCAATTTTGCAAATTTTTGGGGTGTATAAAATTCCAATACAACACGATTCCAATAATTAAAACTTAATATTCAATTCTACACATTAAATTTGAAATATTTGAAATCACAACACTTTCCAGGAAAGAAACCTCTTTCCGTAACTTATTTGATTCACTTTTAATTTTCATAAATTACACAAAACAATATGAAATTACTGTGTTATCTTTCTCAAGATATTTTAACACACTTTTTGTTTTCTCAAATAATATCTGTTTTCAAATATAATCTTTCTCATTTAAAACAAGATAATCAAATATGTGCAAATCAATTAATATTTTTCCAAACTAAACAAATATGAGTTATATTTAAATTAAATTTACCTATAATTTAAATTCCTCCCTGTTTTTACTTAGAGTTTCTAATATTTGTGATATGCCACATTTTTAATTTTTCCAAAAACAATGTTAATTTAAGGTTTACTCTCCCTTAATAAATTTCTAAATAACTTTTAACTTTATACATTTATCATCTAATACCTTAAATAACAAAAAAATTTACAGCCTCACTAGAAAAGTTTGACTCACCCCTGTTTTGTTGTCGTTTGCTCGAGTTCCGTCCTTCCTTCTGGCACTTATGATGGCTCTCGGATCGGCACTCCGTATGGAATTCGGGATGGGTTCCGGCTGAGGGCTCTCCTCTCTGTCTTAGAGATTCTCGTCGATGCGACGTAGATGTATCCTCCGTTGATTTGATGATTCGACGTACTCCGCTGCGTTTATCCTTCCCTTGAGTCTATCACTTTTCTATCGTCCGTAGTCCGTACTTCTTCAGGCAGTGTAGTATTCTCCAACAATCATCCCTCTAGCGCTGCCACCAAGTTAGTATAGCTGTGGCGTTTTGGAATTTCGGGCGAGGGTTCTGGTAGTGAAGAAGAAAATCCCGTCACAGCAGAGGTTGATAAGAAAATTAATTTAATTAAAATTTAAAAAAAGTATTCTATGTACAACCGTTAGTTTCAATATTGATGTTGGAAAACAATACTTGCACCGTTCCAGGTACAGAACAGATATAGTCCAGTCCTATTATAATTTACAGTAAAAAGTCTTTTGCTAGCTGACCTGCACACTTTCGCCAGTGACAGAAAATGAGTTGACCTGTGTTCTCTGCTCCTACAGGAACACAAAAAAAAAATCACTAAGTCTCGTTACCTCTCCTGGTAAACGGGACAAGAGAAGACCCTCCGACCTTCACTGGCCGAAGACAAGATACGAATCCCCGACTCTCTGCTTTCAGAGCTGCTCCTGGGAAAACTCGTTCTCTCGATGGCAACCCGCGCTCCTCTCTCATTCGCTGAGCGGGCGGGCGCCTTTCCGTCGGGCCGAAGAAATTCCTCGGAAACTCCAATGTTCTCACGACCATCAGGGCGTACCATCAGGGCAGCTTCTTTGTACTTTAGTGTCACAGTTCGAGACAGTCTGGAGCCAAACTATTGTAAGTATCAGCACACCTGCTCTGTGTAGAGATTAAGGTCTGGCCAACTTTAATTAATTGGAAGGGGGGCTGTATGCCACAATATTAATAGGCCAATATGAAATCTGTGGTATACATTTAACATACTAATTATGGGAGCAGTAGAGGGTTGAAAGTGGCATTATTGGAAAGCTATAATTAGTCAAATTTGCAGAATATAAAAATTATTTCCTTATGATGTCAAGAAGTAATTTAAAATACTTTTATTTTTTATGCACCTTTTTCATTTTATACAGATATTCTTTTGTATTAAAAAATTCCTAAAGAAGAAAATTGTTAAATCTCGCAATCATTAAAAATTCAAATAAAATCATGGACACAATAATTTGTGTAGATGTAGAATTCTTAAACTATTTACTACAGATTTTTCATCCTAAGCGGTAACGGCCCTTAGAGTAGTAAAAATGATTATGAGTGAGTGTTAGATCGAAGTTTTATAATATTGAACATATACGCTAATTAAAAAAGGTTTTGATTTATGAAAGTTCTATTTTCTAATTTATTTATGATATAATTTCTTTTCTTTTCTCTTTTTTTTTCTTTGTGTGTGTGTGTGTGTCTGTGTGGGATTTACGTCAGCTCTAATTTGAAGGCAGAGTTTTTAGCTAAAACATAATGCATTTTAACTAATTGAAATTGACTACTTATTTTTAAGTTGATTTATTACTATATCTTCTGCATAATATATGAAGAAAGTATAAGATTCGAAATTTTTTTCAATTTACGGTTTTCGATGAATTTACATTTTTTGAGATGTACTAAACATGATCCGCTCATTTTTTGAAAATGACAACTTATCTGTGTGTGTATGATGTATTAGCGAAATTCTGCAGTATCTCATGAACCAATGGGTTGAATTTAATTGCGATTGATAATTGGTTAGACCTCGATTTAAATTGGTACTGATTAACTGTTGGAATATACCACCCAATAGGTGGTGCTGCTATATTGTGATTCACCCCAGTTAAGTCAAGGCTATATCTCAACTTCTGTATTGTATAAACGCACCAAACATGATATATGAATATTATGTAAAACTATGCTGTTTTAATTGGGTGCATATCAGCCAACAAGTAGCGCTGCTGTGTTGTAATTTGGTTCCGTTTAAAAGAAGGCAATTACTTTGCTTTGCTTTGCTTTGCAAAAAAAGGGTCGAGTTTCGACCACTGGGCGATTACTAGTTATAGTAAACTAGTTATCTAAACAATCGCTATTATATTTTTAAATACTTACTGTACAGTTTAACTGTTACGACGATTCAGGAATCGCATCTGTACTTTTGCTAATCACTGTTATACACGGGGCCTGACTATCGCACGGGCACCCGGGGCTCATGCCCTGGGCATGATATTTCTGGGGGCATAAAATTTTGCTAATGGTTAAAATAAATGGTCTAAAACTTCTTCTTTTTCGTTTTCTAACTCAACTGTATTTCCCTTACATGAATAAAATTTTTAAATAAAATCGGTCGTTAGGCTGATTGGAGGTAATTTTACTTGTCTTTAGAACCCAAAACAGAAGCAGAATATTATTTATTTGACCAAATAACTTTTCTCGGTCTGCTTTTTCGCCTACTAAAAACTGTAGTATGTTAATAACTGGCCTTTTTTTTTTTTTTTTTTTTCTTGACGGGTGGGGATGAAGGAGAATTCTGGCTCTTTTAAAGAGGCACGAAAAATTTAAAGTGCCCTGAGCATAAAAATTTGTTAGTCGGGCCCTGGTTATATACACTTTTTTAATAAAGAAAATTCTAATGTCCCATTGAATTGAGAATTAAAACTAAATTAAGCATAAAAAATATGTATTAAAATAGAAAAAAAAATGTAGATAAATAAGTTTTTGTTTAAGGTTTTTTTTTTTTTTTTTTTTTTCCCTGCCAAAGCTACTTGTTGTATTGTTGTACAGCAGAATAATCGGCTGACACTTTCTTCTTCGGTAACTGGAAAAGAAAAAGTGAAAAACTTTTAAATAAAAATCAAGCTTTATTAAAAAAAAGTAGAGCTAGAGCACATATAAATTAGTACAGCTGGACACAAATTAACAAAGCAGAGACTGTAACATAGATATTATTTTTTATTCTCATAGCTTGTTCTTTTTTTCAACACAACAGATGTTTAGTTGACATTTTAAAATTCTGTCAGTTTTTTTTTTTTTTTTTTTTTAATAATTAATTTTCTAACACTCTCAGTAGACTTTATAAATATGATACCAAATTATTTTCTTAGTCAAATTGTTTAATCATTTTAATAAAGTTTCAGGTATAATTCTCTGCCTATAATTCGTTGATAAGAATTTCCTGTTATAAAAAAAAAAAAAAAAAAAAAAAAAGAAGAAGTATGATCCGTTAGTGAATTTTTTTTTTTCCTAAAAACATGCTCATATGATCCGCAGTAATTTGGAAGTACAACCTCTTTCTTTTGTCGGCTCTGCAAAGAACTATAATGTCATATGGAAATGTAAAAAATCATCTAGTGTAAAAATAATAATAGTAATAAATAAGTATATTTTAATTATTTCTATCTGATAATAACAATACATGTAATAATTATCTCCCTCTTTTTTTTTTTTTAATAAATAGATAAATGCACATATAAAATGTTTAAAATTTAGGACTAAAGCACTTAATTATACAGCAATAGGATTAAATTCCAAACTTATTTAAAATTAAGAATGCATCAAACTCAATAAACAATAACAACAAAATAATAATAATAATAATGTGGGTGTCACTCACACGGCTTTCTCTTACACTGCATTTCAATACTATAATGATAGATTGCATATTAAGTCTTAAGAACAATAGCGTAAGATAATAAAATTCAATGTAATATATTTAAAATAACCTAAAATAGGTTTAGGAACAATTTTATTAAAATAATTAGTACAAAACTTCGAATAAACACCATGAAATACAAGAAATCGTAACAATTGTTTCGGGACGAAAGAAAAGACGACCCTTCGTCAGGCGAATTCTTGTATTTTATGGTGTTCATTCAAAGTTTTGTACTAATTACTTTTAAACGGCAGCTTTGTGGTGCTTTCTTATAACAATTTTACTGGACATACTTAAGTCTGTGTGAGGAGGGGAGCTACCACCCCCCAAAAGTACAGACTTAATAATAACACAGATTTAATAAAGGTTTTTAATAATTAATGGTTTTTAGTAATCTGAAAGATTTAATAAATCACACAGGCTAAATAAATGCTGAGGGGGGTACCACCCCTCCCAACCCTCTCAATTACAGTGAATACAATTATTAAAAGAAAAAAAAAATCGAGGGTGTTATTAATTTGCTTTCAAACATGCCAGTTTTGATCAAATTTTTAAGTGGCAATCTAATAAGAATTTCAGAATGCCAAATCTGAATTTCCTGCAGTTATTCATTTTTAAATTATGCTGGTAACAGATATGGAAAAGATCAACCGCTAAATTTGGAAGTTCGTAATCTTTGCACCTTAAAACGTGACATTATCTATATATATATATATAAACAGAGCCGAAAATGGAATTTCAAAAAATACTTTGTTTACAGAATGGGTATGAAAAATTAATTTTACAGGTTTCGTCGACATAGTAAAATGTACAAAGCACTTCTATTAATTACATTCAATAGAAAAGAAGGTTTTGCTTAGTTTTGGGTAGCCCTGTATATGGTCTATAATTAATACGCGCTATAAACAATACTGTTTATTTAAAATTAGTCTTACTTCAAAAACATATAACCCAAAAGGAATTGCGATTCCTGCAATTTCCAAGCATAGCCACAATATATCCAAATACTTTAGGTAGCCTTGTAAACAAACAATGAATGATTTCCATACTAAAATCTACACAAAATATGATTTTATGAATATAATAAATTTTGTTCATTCCGTTTCCTTTAAATCAGCCTATAGATGTTACACTGTACTTACAAGAAATTTCTCTATAAACATAATGTATTTGAATTATCTTGGATGTCCCTGTACACGAACCATTTGCTTGGTCTCAACAAAAAGACTAGTGTAGCATCCCTATATGATACCCACTTAGAATACCAAGTTTATAGACCTTCTGCTATTATTTGTTCTTGAGATATGCCGGTAACAGTCAGACACTCACACAGACCAACCGCTGAAAATATGATTTTTGGATTCAAGAGACCAGTGGCGGATTTAAGGGGGGGGGGGGGGCTAGGAGGCTGAAGCCCCCCCCCCCCAAAAAAAAAAAAAAAAAAAAAAAAAAAAAAACCACTGACATTCACAATTGAATATTGCAATTGTAAATTTTTTATTGGTCTAGAATAACACAATGAAAAATTTTAGCCCCCACCCAAAACCAAGTTCTGGATCCGCCACTGCAAGAGACCTCAAAATGTGTAAATATAACAAAAAATCAATTTCGAAAATCTGACCCCAAAACAATACTTTCTGCATTATAATATATGGGTAAGAGAAAATAAAAATAACGAATTTCCTAAAATTTATAACTAAATGGAGTTGGATTTCAGAATATTTAAAATTAATTTTGAAACACTTCTCTGTAGACTTTTCTTTATAAATATACCAACTTGTTTTCTTAATCAATAAGTTTAATCATTTTAATAAAATTGAAGGTACTAATTTAATTCTTTAATTAAAACATTTTTAGTCTATGTCTATAAATCAATTTTTCTAATGTAGATTTTCAGTAACTATAGTTTGAGTCCGAATCTGCAGAATTATTCATATCAAAAAATTTATTTCCTTTAACTGGTGGTGAAACAAACCAGAATCAAAAGTCGTAAATTTTCATGCTATAATGGTGCAGCGCCGTGCAGAGATGTTGGCCGACTGACGACTGTTATGAGAAATATCTGATCCGCGTTGTTTCATCCTTATGAAAGGCCATTTTATTTTATAGTGCTGCCATCTAGTGGCTTTCTTTAAAACCATTAAATGTTGTAATAAATCATTATTCCATTCTATAGCTAGTTTAAACTCTTTACCTTATATAAATTTACAAATATAGACTGTTATTGTATTCACTTGATATTTTAGTTTGAATTAAAAACAACGCAAAAGGTTTTTACAAAATGACAAGATGAAATATTCTTTTGAAAATTGTAAATTCAAATAACGATCTTTGAAGAAAATTACATAAGTTATTGTTATTATTATGATTATTAATCTTTTAAAACTTCTTTAAACGCATTGATAAAACGCATCAATTTAGGTTTTTACATTTACATTTTCCTAATTCTTAAAACTTTATTTTGTCCTTATAATCCTTATATGTCCTATGTAGAGTAGAAATTTTAATTCTAAAGATGTTTGGGCCAGTTAATAATATCATATACGCAACATTCTATCTGTCTCAGTGTTTAGTAAAATAAGTTGAAGTGCGTTAAAAGAAAAGACTTGTCACTATTCTACATAATGAAAGGGTTATGTTGTAAAACAATAAGCTTTGAATTAGGCAGAAATTTTTGTATCTGGATTTGAAATGCCATTTTTAACAGAGGAAATTAACTTTGTAATTTCTTGTTTACTTCAATAAAAATTAAACAAGAAATTAACTTTGTAATAGTAATTTAAAGTATAGGTTAGAAAGAAAAAGCTTGTTTTTTAATTCCTTTTCTAAAAAAGCTTTTTTTTTTTTTTTAATTTCTATTTAGTTTCTATGAAAATTCTAGAGAATTCTAAAATGATTAAATTATTTTTTGAAAGAGATTTATTTATTAAATCTACTTATCTAAGATTCAATGCTCATTCTCTGTTGATTCTTTAAAAATTAAATTTAAAATAAATTTTCCGTAGATGGCGCCACTGAAAATAATTCACGTCGGGAGTCCTGGATTGATCCCCGATTTTCGATTCCTCCATAAATGAAGCTCAGTCAGGAGCAAAATTCTCATAAAGAGATATCTGAATGAATTTTTATACAGCAACTTTTTCTTCTTTTTTTGTGGCAGATATCAACGATTCGTCAAGTCTAAAATTAAGTAGAAGTAAAAATAGCGGTTGTTTTTCTAATTTCTCTGCTCAGTAGAGAAATAACTAAGCGTAGTGCTGTCAACTGCAGGGATTTGTCCCTATGCCTAGAAACATTTAGCAATTTTCTTTGGGATGTAGGGACAGATTTTAGAGTACTTTTGTAAGACTTTTTATAGGATTTTCCAAGGGTTTTGCAACTTTTGCCACTTTTTTCATGATTTTTCACTAATGTAAGGAATTTTGTTTTTTTACCAATACAGATATATTTATTTAATTAAGTTTCCACAGTGAGAAAATTAAGAATTTTAATGAGTAAACGTTTTCTACCTAAAAACGAACGGTTTTGCTCTTATTGACGGATTCACACCAAGATCGTGCTTGTCGGCCTACCCATTCGGAGTTTTCCGTTTTTTTTTTTTTTTTTTCCAAAACTCGCATTCATATGGACAAGACTCCTTTTAAAAAGCACTTCGCCCAGGCCTAGGTCAGGTTCAAAAGTCCAGACAATTGTCTTTAATCGCTATGCCCCATTTTCTAAAACTATTTATTATTATTATTATTATTATTATTATTATTTAACTTTAAAGCTATATAAAGGGTAAAAAATGAATTAAATGCAATTTTCGGACATTTTTCTCTCCCCCTTCCTTTTTCTTTTACTTACTTACTTTTTAAAAAATATATTTCCTGTTTTCTGATCGCACAGAATTTAAGACTTCTAGAATTTATTAGATTAAACTGTAAATATTCTGTACGATACTGAGAGCAGAATATAGAAATTCATTAAGGTAAGACTGTTAACTCATACATAAAATCTGCTTCTATAGAAAAGTAAAATTTTTCCATTAAACTGTAAATTGTAGACCAACCGAGGTCTGCGCAGTTTACGATGACTTATCTAAAACTACGTCTATGCTATTTTTTATTTCAATCTTAATTATTAATCTACCATTTAAAAAAAAAAAGAAAAAAAAAATTAAAGCTTAATTTAAGTATTTATTTTTACTTTTAGTAATGAAAAAATATATCCCATTTCTCTAGGCCAAGCCTGTCCAACCCTATGGGTTTTAATAGACGCACCGCAACCAGCCTAAAATAAATAAATAAAAATAAATAAACAAATTATAAAATAAAAATATTAAGATTAAAACGTTTTGTTGCGCAAAGTAAACTGCAGTAATAATCACGATTGGTTTCGAATTTACTGCATTTGGTTATACTATTTACGAAAAAAAAGTTAAATAAAATTTCATATTCTTATTTAGATTTCAATGAATTTGATCAAGGTCATATTACCATTATATTGCTTCTAAAGGAGCTTTCGAAGTCAACAACTTAAAATTATTACTGAACGATAATATAGCTAGTAATAAGTGAAGGGTAAACCTAAAAATTGAAATTTTAAATAATTGGCCAGTTGCCAATTGATCCTTTTAGCGTGCGCACCAGTTTTCGTAAATTTTTCGATTCATAACCGATGTACACTATTTTCTCAGCCGAATTTTTTAAAGAACTTTTTTAAATGGTCAGATTTTTCTGAAAAACACGTTTTAAATCCGCTGTGTTTTGCGAAAGGTCCGTTCTAAAAATCGTTGATTCTTACGAAGAGAGTTCATTTCTAGACCCGTATGGACAATATTCCTGTGACGTCACAGTAGGTAAAATCGCCGAACACGTGGCCGATATTTTGTAAATAAATTAGATTCAAGATGCCATTTTATTGTTACGCATAACGTTTTCCTAAATATTTCTCCAGTGAAACTTAATAATCAGTTATCTGTTCAAACAAGAACAAAAGAGAAATGTAAACAACTGAATCGAATGATAAAGTTAAGACTATTCCATATGATAAAATTGCAGAACATTTTATGTATACACACACACACACACACATATATATATAATGAATAAAAGATTAATAAGAACATTTTATACACACACACATATATATAGACATCAAAGCTTCAATAATTAGAATTTCAATCACTTTAATAAAGGAATTTATTAAATGGAACATCCATTTAAATTTGTTAACATCGCCACAGTTCACATGGCAACTTTTAATATTACATATGTTGATTAATATTATGTTACTAAAACTGGATTAAAAACAAAACAAAGGTATCACTATATCACTCTTACTTCAATTTCATATAATCTGTAACTCTTATAAATAATATTGAAAAATAAAAATTTGCAAGCCACAATGCTTTGCTATGGTAGAGTTGAGGATTGTTTGCCTAACCAGCTGATATTCTTGTAGCCTCGAACCCAAAGTGGGAATATGGTCCATTTTTCGTAGCACGGATTAGGAGAATCTCGTAATCCGTGTTCGTAGATAGACTTCCAAAATATCTTTTTTTTTTTTTTTTTTTTTTTTTGTAGTCAATGGAAATCTTGATATTTGTGGACACTTGAGAAATAAAAAATGCGATATTTTTCTGGTTGAAATGTGACTGCAGAAATGTGGAACTATTTCATAGTTAATTAAAAAAAAGTAAGTCAGTTAATCTCAGCGAATAATTAAAATAAGCAATTATCCCTCTTATTCGGCAAAAATTTGTATATTTTTCTAAACTGATCCTCGGGAAAAAAAAAAAAAAAAAAAAAGAAAGAAAAAGTTCATTTCATCGCAAACTGTCAAAATTTCTGCTTTTTGGGGGGTCTATTTTCCGAAATAAGCAGTATTTTTGCATTCGATTTCCGAAATGCGTTTTCCTTTCACCGCTGTTTTATTAACTTATGTTTAATTGCCAAAATGCGAATTTTTTTATGATATTGATTAAGGAAACTCACGCTTATTATGAAAGTCACGAGAAAAAAAAAAATGTGGGGAGTTATTTAATATTTTAAATCGCTTTATTGAATTTACATAGATCAAATGTGAAAAATCTAAGAGGGCGTCATGACCCTCCCTACCATAACTGCCAGCGCCTATGATTTAACACGAAAATTAATTTAAATAACAGTAGATATTTCTCAAAAAAAAAAAAAAAAAAAAAGTGTGTGTGAGTTAAATTCATTTTAATAGTATTCCATAAAACAATCGCGCTGTATTATATTTTCCAAACTTCCTCTGTGATTGTAATTGAGCCTATTCTAACAGCTATCAGAATGACAGAAGAATAGATTTGTAATTATTATAGGGCGCAGAATTTAATTTATAATTTAATTTTTTTATTTTAAATTAATGTTTTTACTTTATTATTATGTCAATTACCAGGAACTATTTTCTTAGCTTTTAAATCCAACTCGGTCATTACGTTATAATCGGCTATAGCGTCAGAAATATTTTGGTCTGTTGGACGACGTTATTATCGAGTTCGATTGCAATTTTAATTTTGAAAGTCGTATGTTGTACAGCGGAAGGAAAAAATAATATATATAATATATATTTATTAATAATAACAATTTCTTTCAACAGAGACGATAATTTTTACACAAACAGATGGATGACATTTGTTTAACAACCTCCAACTTATCAATCAGAGAAGATAAAAGATGGGTGGCCTCCCCCCCCCCTTTTTTTTTTAATTTAGAGTTTGTTATTTCAGTATTTTGGAGCGTGGCGGGAAATCCTTCTCAATTTGACGTCTCTGACAAGTTTTCATTCGTGACCAGGGGGGGAGAGCAAACGGGGCGGACGGGTGGCGGTTCCGGAACATTGCCTACCGTTCTACGCCCTATAATATTCACAAATCTATTCTTCTGTCATTCTGATAGCTGAGCGCACCACACTGTCCAACAGATTTAGAATATGTTCAGTTACAGAAGAAGGACTATTTGATTTCACACGGCATATTTGAGTTCATTTGTTCATATTGTGTGAAAGACCAAATTGATTTCATTTAAAAATACGATACGACTGGTAAACTTTCGATGTAAAAATGAATATTACTATGAATTCAGACATTAGAATTTGTTTTTATATTTGAAATGTAGATGAAGGAAATTTTAAGCAGTATTTCTTTTTCTTTTGTAATGTTCACTTACCAAAATAGTAGATTGAAAACTTAATAATAATTTTAAAAAGAAATAAAAATTTATTATTTATTCTATGTAATTTATATAGACAGACGTTTGTCATTCTAACAGCTAAGTCAGAATATTATAGTAGATTTAGTGTATATAAATATATATATACCTACTAAGGAAGAACGGCCATTTAACATCGATGGCATTTTTATTCGTTTGTCATCCTTATTATAAAAAGCAAAGTTAGTTTTTCAGATAAATCAGATAGTTTTCAAACTTTGAAAGTTAATAGAAATAATGCTGAAAATTTTGGTATGTATTCTGTTTTTATGTTTTACAAACAAATTTTTAATTTTGATTTATTATTTTTTTTCCCCCCTTGCAACATTGATTTTAATGTGTAAGACATATTTGTATAACATTATCTTAGCCAAATATTAAGACAAATTAAAAGTACAGTCGGGGAAAAAAAAAACGCAGCACTCGACGTAACTCCGTTGCTTTTCAATGCACAAATATGTAATAGGTATCATTCGACGGGGAATTGAGAGTAGATTCAGAAAATGAACGGAAATTTTGAATTGGGGGTCGTCTACATATTAAAACGCGCACCAACTTTGATTTTTTCAGTGGTAATGCCCCATTTTTATTTTATATTTGAATTCCTGGGATCGCGACAATGCGAAAAAGTATATTGGTTGTATATTTTGCTTATTTTTTCACAGAGTTATAAGCGTTCAAAGTTTGAAGGTGCTAATGTTAAATTCATATTTTAAACTTTTATTAATATCTTCACAAAAAATAACTTGATCGATATAATTCTTTTTTTACAAGATACAGTGAAGAAACCCAAACATAATCCATCATTAATTTTGATTCTGAAAAATATTTTTAATTCTGAAAAATATTAATAAATTCATATTCATAAAAATTATGAATTATGACCTATATTAATTTTTACATAAAATGAATCCTAATGCTGAAAAATATGGGTGTGCAAATTTGCAGCTCATTCCAGTTATTAGTTTTCGAGATATAAATAAATCTTTCTTTTGGAGTGGTTTAGGGGGCCGTCTCTTAAAAAATTTTGAATGAGATAACGAAGCAAATCTTAAAAAATAACGGAGAAAATTGAACAAAATACTTTTATTTTTTATTTAAGGGTCAAATTATATAACAGCAATGTCAAATGCAAAGAAATGAAACAAAAATGTTGATTTTTAGACATTTGTGTTAGTATCAAGAATTCCGGTTTTCTAAAGCCCCTCCTTTTATCGTTCTTCAAAACAAAACAATACAATGTGACAATGTGACTTTGAGTATTCGTGTTAAACCCCTTATTTTACATTGACAAAAATATACACAAGTGGTATTTACTTCATCGATTACTGGTGATAAATTTAGAATCCTTTAAACGAACACTAGAAGAAAAAATTAACTAAATAGGCGGGGTTTACTGTTTGAAATACTCTCAAAATAAAATATTTCAAAACAAATTTTCTGTACCACAATTATATTACAGATGGATATACATTATAACTATATTCTTTCTAATTAATATATTTCTATCCATAGTATATTTTATTGCAAAAATATGAACACTGGGTACACGCTTAAGAAATAAGTAACACACAAATTACGAAAGAAACGCCCACTGGGATTGTTACAGATTTTCAAATGATGTGAATCTACGTCAGCAGTCGCGAAAGCGTTAATTAAGAAATTATATTGTCATAGAAATTATAAAACAAATCGTACAGTTCCAAAGAGTTCAACTGACCCAAAACTGGTAAGTGCTATTAAAATTGTTTAATATTTACTTTATGAAACCTTACAATAAATTATCCGAAAAGATTTAGTTTATGCGTTGTTGTATATATATATATATATATATATATATATATATAGCTATATTATTTCAGTTTGTATATTATGTTACACATACGAAAGAAAATTTAAGCTTTATTGGTGATCAGTATATCCATGATAGATACTTTTTAATTGAAAAATATTGCACTTTTATAAAAAGTATTGTCTGACCAATCGTAAGTGTAATGTATTTAAATATACCTAAAATTATCTAAAAAAGTACTAAAGTATATACATATCCAAAAAACTAAATTCATGATAAGTAAGATACTGCAAAGGCGTTAATATTTTTATTTCTTTTTATAACTCTTTTTTTCTTGAAATATTTCCGGTGTGAAACAGTGTAATTTTGTCTAATTCTTGTAGGATCTTAATTTTATTTTTCTATATTTAGAGATAGCCCCCTAACACATTTTTGATCATAACTCTATGAATACTAAAGATAAAGTATACAAACAGTATACTTTTCCGCACTGCCAGACTCTCAGAAATTTGAATATGAAGTCAAAATTGGGTGTTACTATTGAAAAAATCAAAGTTGGCGCTCATTTTAATATGTAGATGACCCCTAATTCAAAATTCGACTACATTTTCAGAAAGTGCATTTCATTTCCTGTTGAATGGTGTCTATTAAGTTTTTCTGCGTCAATAAATAACGAAATACCATCAAGTGCTGCGTTTTTTTTTTCCCCGACTGTACATATGACGCCTATTACATTGTATAATTTACATTATTTAGAAAATCATTTTCTTCAACATTTTCATAGCTAAAAAACAACATCGACAGATTTAGAGTATGTTTAATTACAGAAAAAAGTCTATTTTAATTTTGTTCCTGTTGCGTGAAAGACATATCCGATTTTATAAAGAAATTATTAATAAACTTTCTGAATTAACATGAGTAATATAACTTACAGTATGACTAACACAATATCAATGGCCTGAAGCATTCTGATTTTTAAAAAGTCCTACTGATTTTCGGTGTACATTTAAAAATTAATTTAATTAAAAAGTTTTTTAATGCTCTGGGGTCGTTGGCTTTAGCATTCTAACAGCTGTACTCACCGATAATTTCAAATCTCGGTTGAACACGAAAATTTAAAAAGCGAATAAAGTCATGGTGCAACTTTTTAACAAAATTTGACGCGTTGTTTCTGCCATCTAGCGGTACTATTATTTTTCGGACTTTTCATATGAAAATAACCAATCAAAAAATATATGAAATCTTCGACGCTAAATGGCAGAAGCAGTTTGCAAAAGTTTGTTGTAATGCTGCACATAGACTTTAGACGCTTTTAAAGTTTTTGTGTTGAACCGGGAAGTGAAAATAGTGAACACGTCATTAAAAATCTATTACAAACTACAGTCTTCAAACAGGATGTAAAAAATTTTGCTTATGCTGCAAATAAAGATACCGTAAAATTTGTTAGCACATAGAATTATGACATTACTTCTGCGTTCTGTTTGATGAGTGTAACGCTTAGCCCCTTTTTTATGCGGTACTAGCAGGCTTTGCTCGCTTCTCAAGTACTATGTTTAAATTTCCATTGAAATCAGTCAAGCAGTTCTCCACAAACAAACAAATTTGTAATAGAATCTGGATTCCGTCAAAATTTGGTTAGGGTTTGACAGAAATCAGAAATGGGATTTCACCGAATCGATATAATCATCGACTGCGCATTTCCCGCCCTTACCACGCTGGGTCCGGGTTACTACTGCTTGAGCAGACCCTTACTCGGACTCGCTGCGCCCAGAAGGAGACGAGTGTGCATAAAAACCTCGGATAAGGTTTCAACTGCCTCCGGCAGTGCCTTTCCGCCCGTACAATGTCGGGTCCGGGCGGCCACTGCCTGTGGCAGTACCTTACCTGCGCGTGCTGTATGCGCTCTCCTTTATCTAACCCTTTTTTATTTTACAGTCTAGAAAGTGAGTGCAATCAGCCCCTGAAACACGCGTAAACTTAGTCTAGGAACACGAATGAACTGAATCTAGAAACATAAGTTTTTTAGACACTATTTTAAAATTTTGCAATACTTTCCCCTTATCTCTCCCTATTAGATTTACAGTTTCAAAAGTATGCGCAATCGATTCTTTACGCACGTCCAAAAACTTAGTAATACATTTTTCTAGTCATTTTGCTATATTTAAAATTTTTAAGTACCTGCCAACCCTTAATAATTTTACAACTTCGAAAGTATGATAATGTATTTCCCCACTAGGGCCGGATTAACGCACGGACCGTCGAACCGTGGTCAAGAGGCCCTTGACTTGGGGAGGGGGGGGGGAGGGGGCTCAAATTCGTTTACTGTTCAAAAAATTTTAATTTAAAAATACACAAAAATACTCTTGAAAACAATACATCATGAAAATTTTACTTCTGAAAGAGAAATGAAAAGTTTTATAAAGATATTGTTTTATTGAAATATGTATTTTTTGGGAAATTTAGTGGGAAACTTTAAAGCTCTTTTTTCAAAGAGTGGTTAAAGTAATAAGTAGGAGACTGGATCGCTTATTAGGCCCTGGGCCCACTTTTGGCTTGATCAGGCTCTGCTCCCTACCTCGCCCTGTCTAAAAAAATCCTATTAACACAGTTTCTCAGGCTCAAGTTCTAATTTTAAATTTTTATATATCTTCTTTTATTTCTTCCTCTATTAATTTTGCAGCTTCGAAAGTGCATATTTATTTCTCACCTTACACATGCCTCATATAAAGTATCATATGAATACTTGTTCCCTATCTTCCTCCTAATACTTTAACAGCTTCGATAATATGATCAATCGATTCCTCACCCCTGAAAACATAATAACACGATTTTTCGAAGCACTAACTCTATTAAAAAAAAATTAAAGACCTGCCTTCCAACCCCCACCCATCCCTTGTTAATTTGATAGCTTCGAATGTATATGTAATCGATACCTCACCTCCATAAAGTAATATAATTTTTGGAGAAAAAAAAACTTTTTTTTTTTTTTTAATCGGTCAGATAAAGGATTTTGATAGCTTTAAACCTTCTCTGGACAACCCAGATTATTTTGTTAAAACAAAAATCAGAACGAGCATAAATCGGTCTATACTAGTTTTTTACTCCACAATGTACATACATACGAAGATTGTTTCATATTACGTATATACCTGCGAAAGTTTGGAAAGACTTTTCATACATATACACTGATGGAAAAAAAAATCCCAACACCAGGAAGGAGCTGTGCTAGATAAACGAAATTTGGTAGGTGTGTTTATACATCTAAAAGATGACGTCGATTCAAATTTCGAGCTACGCGCATAAGTGTGGCGCTTGTAGCGACACTATGAACATGCAAACGAGGTTTGCTTTAAATAAGCGCTGTAAGGTTCGTGATCGTTATTTACAGTTGAGATTTGACGTAGTGGGTTAATGTTAGTCAAGGATGCCTCTAAGAAGACGAAGAAGCCATTATCAACAGCTCACTGAGTTTGAACGAGGTCGTGTAGTAGGGCTACGAGAAGGTGGGTTTTCTTTCCGCGATATTGCAGAAAGACTTGGCAGGAATGTATCCACTGTGCATGAGTGTTGGCAGCAGTGGTCAAGGGAAGGTACTGCCTCAAGAAGACCGGGTTCCGGGTGGCCACGTGGCACTACTGAGAGGGAAGACCGCCGTGTTCGGCGTATTTCTGTGGCTAATCGTACTGCGTCTGCAGCTGAAATTCGAGCTGCATAGTTGGCACCACAGTGACACAACGAACTGTTACAAATCGGTTACTTCAAGGACAGCTCCGAGCCAGACGCCCTGTAGCGTGCATTCCACTGACTCCAAACCACTGCCATTTGCGACGTGAGTGGTGTCAAGCTAGAGCTCATTGGAGGACGGAGTGAAGATCTGTTGTGTTTTCTGATGAAAGCCGGTTCTGCCTTGGTCGCAGTGATAGCCGTGTGTTGGTTAGAAGGAGGCCAGGTGAACGCCTGCTAGCGACCTGTCTGCGGCCTAGACACACAGGGCCTACTCCTGGAGTTATGGTTTGGGGAGCAATTTCGTATGACAGCAGGAGCACTCTCGTTGTTATCCCACGCACCCTGACTGCAAATTTGTACGTCAGTCTAGTGATACAACCTGTTGTGCTGCCATTCATGAACAGCATTCAAGGGGGTGTTTTCCAACAGGATAACGCTCGTCCTCATACCGCTGTTGTAACCCAACATGCTCTACAGAGTGTCGACATGTTGCCTTGGCCTGCTAGATCACCAGATCTTTCTCCAATCGAGCACGTATCGGACATCATTGGACGACAACTCCAGCGTCATCCACAACCAGCATTAACCGTCCCTGCATTGACCGCCCAAGTGCAACAGGCATGGAACTCCATCCCACAAAGTGATATCCGACACCTGTACGACACAATGCATGCAGGTTTGCATGCTTGCATTCAAAATTCTGGCGGTTACACCGGTTACTAATGTACCAACATTTCACATTTGAAATGGCTCTTCTCGCCAATGGCTCTACCTGTGATCTTGAAACTTTAATCAATTAAATATGTTACCTAGACAAATGTATTGCTGAAATTTCATTACTGTAGAATAATTTTTTCTTGGTGTTGGGTTTTTTTTCCCCATCAGTGTATATAATATACATATTATTTAATCAATAATGTGTATAATTAATTATTTTAATTTTATTTATTTATTTATTTATTCATTTATTTATTGAAAATTTATTTTTTACTACTGCTACTATTATTGCTATTTAAATTATTATTATTATTATTATTTTACTGTTACTATTTAAATTATTATTTTCAATTAATTTTATTAATTGTAAAACAGATTATTGCACCTTTAGAATTAATTCTAAAATTTGTATTTATTATAGTAATTCTAGAATATTTTCTTCTTTATTCTATAAATGACAGTATATAGTAAATTCTTAAGGCTTGGCAAAAAAAAAAAAAAAAAAAAAAAAAAAAGCAAATATTATAATTTGTTTTGAGCTCGGTACAGAGAAATGTATAAGGATTTCTGGATCGACAGGCTGTTACCAAGTATATCATTCTCCTCTTCGTAATCTCTCTCTCTCTTTTTTTTATGCAATTCCTCACGATGTCTTATTTGTTTCATTCACGCTGCTCTTACATGTTACCTTTTGTAAAGCTTTTAACATCATTTATTCTATAAAGTGTAATTTATGAAATTTGATATATATTGATCAAACTAGTAATCCATTGCGTAAACGAATTAACTTACATCGCTCTGATGTTAAAATATCACGTCAATTTACTAACAATTTTGAGTATAATAATTTCCATTAACTTGATTTTAATAGCATTACTTTAAAAATTTTCAATTTCAAGAAAATTTGAATGAATGTCTTTTACTTGAATCACAATATATTAAATTTTTGAATACAATTTATCCATTTGGTCTTAATTCTAATGTATATAATAAACCTCATATTGTGTATTCTAAGATGTCAAAAATATATTTTTACCAAAATATCTATATGCAACATTAAATCACTCAATGTTTTACAAGACATCTAGAGCCTCTAGGGTTACTACAAGGTCTATGTCACAACATTTGGACAATTCTTTTATCTTGCAAAAGATAAAATCTTTAGAAATTCATTTTCTTCAACACAATAACTGGAAAGATATATTCGTAAATTTATATTCGGGAAAAAAAAAAAAAAGTTACATATAAATTAATTTAAAGTTTTCCATTCTCATTCCTTTACTTCTCATTTTCATGATGTATTTTTTGATATTTTAGACTATAGAGCTAATTTATTTAATGTTAAACTTGACTTAAAAACTTGTCAAAAAATAAATAACTCCATTTTAGTGTTAAACTTTTCAAATCCTGTTTTAAATAAAACCAATTTTCAAAAAACATTTAATGATTCTACCAATCCTTTACCTATCAAAAATTTTGTTATTTAAAAAACTTTTAAATATAATGTAACTTTAGTTTGAAAAACCTTTAATTATAATAAAGTTGCCAAATACCTTTCTGATAATGAACATACTTCGTGCTATTTTTCTGATTCCAGGTATATAAATTATTTTTAAATCAATTTCATGGACATATTATTACTGGTGATATCAACATTTTGGAAAATGTAACTTTAAGATATTTAATGAAGTATGGTACTCAATTTCGTACTCCTTCAAAATATAATTCATAAAGATCGTCACTCAATTTAATCTGAATTTGGATCTCTTTATTTACAAAATTGCTTTAGATTATAATAAACCTGTGGAATATTTTAATGAGTGGAAATTTTGTTTACTGGATAAATTTAAATTTGAATTAATTTATAAAATGAATAACTTTTCAAAACATTAAGTACTATAATTTCAAAAAAGGTAAGTCGCTAATTCTCGATTTACAATCTAAATTCATCATCATTTTATGTCGACAAGGCGGCCAACAATTATGCAATTATGTGAAAAGTTTTATAAACAACTTCTCTTTCAAATTATGGATACTAGTAATATTTTTGTTAAGGTCACTGATAATTTCGATACTTAAAATAGACATATCTTTAATTTATAAATTAATAAATACTAAGAATCATAACTATAATTATCCTTGCCTGGTTGTAATTCCCAAATTTCATAAAAATCCTATAAAATTTCGTACTATTATACTGTAGCCCGTAACTCTTATACAACAAATACGAATAATGTTTTGTTAAATATACTTAAAAAACTTTATAATTATATTATTCTTAACAAGAATAATTCCTGTATTAAAAACAGATTCCAATTCAAAAAATCAAATTAAATGCTTTACTAATATTACTGGCATTAAAACTTTGATTTTAATGATCATTTTAATAATATAGACATTAAAGATATGCATGAAATTATAAATCAACTTTTCAACTAAAATCTACAGCGTCTAAATCTAAATGATAAAATAAAACCTTCTGCTTTTAAAATTTTAACTAGGTTTATACTATGTATTTCATAACTATATTATTTAATAAGGCTTTATATAAACAACGCATAGGTTTGCCTCAAGATGGTATAGCTTCTAGTTTTCTAGCTGATTTATATTTATATTATAATGAAAGAGAAATTAAGAGTACTAATTTTAGATTATTAAGGTGCATTGATGATATTATAGTAATATATTTAGATAACCATAACAATAATCAAGACATACCTATTACTTATCCCAATAATCAATCATTCAGTGAAACTGATTTAAAATCTAATGTAATTAATTTCTTAGATTTAAAAATTATTCTTAATCATAATTTGCAATAGGATTGACTTCTATGGTAAACATAAATATTTTTCTTTTAAAGGTAATTTTTTACTAATTTTAAAACCTTCTTACACAAATCTGTTTTTGTTAATATTCTTATAAATTTTAATCTACTTATAAAACAATTAGTTTCAGATATTTATAAAAACAATCAATATAATTTTTTTTTAAATCTTGTCTTGTTAAATGCTTACCCTAAAAATTATTAACACTTTTTTAACATATAAAATTTAAATATTTTATAAATTGTTGTTTTAAAGTTAAAACTTTTTTTTTTTTTTTCCTTTTTTATAAGCCACAATATTTTATATATTTATATTGTCTCCTTGATTATCTCGGTTAAACTTAATTGCGGCTTATGATTGAATTTTATACTTCGAATAAACTTTAGTTTAATTCTAAGGTTAATAAATTAAAAAAGTTGTAATACATGACAGCACTACGTAATACTAGATTTAAAAGCTTAATAAATACATACTTATCTCTTAGATGGCAGTACTAAAAAATTCTTTAAGAATGTTTCTTTAAAGTTACAATATTAAAAATAATAATAATAATAATTGAATTTATTTTAATATTAAATAGTTAATTTTAATTTAGTTTAATTAAATTTACGATTGATAAAAATATCATAGCTTAAATTAATTAATTTCATCTCTTGGATTATACATTTTCTGCTGTTTTTTACATGTTTCACTCTGAGTTAACTGTAATTTTCGCTGATGACCGTATCTTAAAAAAAAAAAAATACCTTACACGTGCTTCATTTCCCTGACACCTCTTCACATGTCTCTTTGTGCATAACTAGTGAGTAAATCTTGTTTTAATTCATATTTCATATCCAGCAATATTAATTCAATGCTTTTTAATTGTCTTTTATTCATTTTCTTTTTTTGATTTATTGTCTGTTCATGGTTATCCCACCTTCAAATGGCGTCTAGTGGTTGTTTGTGGTGATATGTTAAATGTACCTTTTTAGTAGATTCTTTCAATTATGGTTTCATTTCTTGGTTAGTCTGAGTTTATTTTCTCTCTTGATTGGTGGTTAGTAGATAGTTAAGCATGATACAAGGAGAACTTTAGCTTATACTCTCTTTGCAGCAGAAAACCATTTACTTTGCACGCTTTGATTTCCTTTCATGCCCTTGATAACGTAAGAATTCAAGCATGCTTTCAAGTGTTTTTTTTTTTTTTTTTTTTTTTTTTGTCTTGATATATTTCAATTTTAATTATTTTCGTGGTGGTTTTGAGTTTGATTATATTAGCTTAGTCTGAGGATTTTCTTAAACGTTTGAAATATTTTAATAACTATATAATAGCTATTTATTATTATTATTATTATTATTATTATTATTATTATTATATATATATATATATATTATATAAAAAAAATTGTTTCAAATTATAACAGATCTGTGGTTCAACCATTTGTTTTAAAAAGTATTGACAAATTCATTTAAAAAATGCCTATATTGAAGATTCGCTCTCTTCAGAGGAGGGAGGGGGGAGCAATAATACTCTTACATATACAATTGTTTTTGCCTAATTGACTGGTACTGTTACAAATAATTCTTTTTAATTTGATAATGATTTGTTAAAAATATTCTCATACTGCCCATTTATGCGAAATGTTTTTCTATACTGCAGTTTTAAATATTTAGAAAAACGGAATGTCAACGCCACCTGGTAGGCGAGCTGCACCGAAAGTTGATAGGCCCTAATTTATATCAAGGTTCAACTACACAAATTCTGTGCAGTCGTTTGTATGAAATTCTGTACAATAGTTTCTAAGATACAAAATTTTTCTCACTCAAACGGACCACGAAATCTTCCTCACTGAAACAAACCACGAAATTTTCCTCACTCAAACAGGCAGACATTTTCTAAATATGATGAAATAGTGTTCTAGTTCTCTCAAAACGTATAAATCCACCAAGAACCCGAAATCGAAATTTTTTGCGAAAACAATACTTTCTTCTATTGAATATAAAGTTATAAATATGACGGCTTAAAAATGTTTTGTTCACCAAGATTATGGCGTACTGATTCTTATTTGCAAATTAAATTGAATTCAAAAGAACACAATTAAATGAATCCAGTTCAAAAATAACAAATAAATTCTAATATCTGTCTTCAAATCTGGCAGACATTTAATCAGCAACGAGTTAAATTTGTCGCATTCTTTAATATAACATGGCAACGATCTCTGCCGCTTAATCAATTTACTGGCTGTCAATCACGTTTACATTGTAATCTTGCTTTCGCGGCAGAACCTTGTGATATCAGCAGAGTGAATGTTAAACATTCTCAAGAAATCGTCTCTTATATGTCAAAAGAGGGTGGATTTCCGAAATGTACAAAGAAAGTTTGGTACTAAATTTTCTAGTCACATCACACACAAAGTCACTAAGGATTTCAACGCATTTATAATCGGCTAATTCATTATACATTCAGATATCTGTACTTAGAAAACAATGTTATTGTATAAGTGAGAAAACCCTCTTTGGATATTTGTAACAATAATAAATATATATAGTTTTATTTAAAACTGTATATCCTTGAAAGGGATATCCAAAATAATATCCAATATAGGCGATAACACTTTGGACGAATCTGTATATATGTGGGAAGCATAAAATATCAAAATATAATTTAGTTCGAAAATGCATGCATCGAGGAGAAAATAACGATATTCAAGAAGCAGAGGCCTAATAATGCTATTCTAAAATTCAAATGTATAGCATTATATAATGTGTACGAAGATTATGAATAAACACAATGATAAAATTAGAGTTACATTTCTAACGAAGACTCGCTTTAAAATTCAACAGGTCAAAATGCCAGTTGGCATTGATGGATTCATGCGAAAAAGTACTAGGTTTCATTCTGCACATTTTACATGAAATTTTTTCTTATGCCGCAATTTTAAAAAGGGAAAAAAAAAAAAAGGTGTGTGTGTGTGAGGGGGAAGTCAACGCTACCTGTCACGCAGTTTTCACCGAAAGTTGATAAGCACTAATTTATGTCAAGGGGCAATGACATATCAATTTGTATGAAATTCTGTGCAGTAGTTCCTATACAGTTTCTACAAAATGTTTCTGACACACACAGACAGACATTTTTAAAAAACTGTCAAACTGTATTCGAATCTTCTCAAAGAGAGCAAATCCACCATCGAAAATTTTGCGTTTAATTTGATTTCCTTTAGAAAAAACTCCCACGGAGAGCATGCCTCCTTAGGTCCAGGTCCCTAGTATAGACGATTGGTCTTAAATCACACACAAACACTGAAACACTGATTTTCTTTAAACTCGCAATATTAACTTATGTTTGAATGTATTTTGGTATGTATTAGTTGGTTATTACAGGGAAAATGTACGAGTCCTGATTAATTAGGTCCATCTTATGTAGGAAATTGAAGTAAATTATGTTTAAACTGAATGAAAAAAATTATAACAAGACCAACTTTAAAATTTAACAGGTGAAAATGCCAATTTCCTTAAAAATTTTTGAGAATCGATGAAAAAGTTACTGCCTAGTCTCATATTTTGTGTAATGTTTGTTTAAAAAATATATCATATTTTGAATTTATTTCTGATATTATAAATTATTAATTATATTTAACTAGTTTTGATTAATTATATTTATAACGATATGCTATACATATCCGTCCACAGACTATTACGGAAGTAGCTTTCGTTATTTGGGTTGCGAAAAGATTCGATTCACACATTTTTCATTTTTTTTTTTTATTTCTTATTAAGACAATACAGCAGTAATCTCAGTCTTGTTTCTGAAACTAAGGCTTTTCTTTCTTCTCTGTCTTTTACAGTTTTCCAGTCTCCCACTGCCAAATCTCATATTATTCTATGAGGAAAATTTAAAGTTATTTCTCATTACCTAATGTATTTTTTATTTTATTTTATTTTATTTTATTTTATTTTATTTTTATTTTATTTTATTTTTTAATTAATTAATTTTTTTTTATTTCTGTTTTTATATTCAAAAAATTCACAGTCGTTGAATTTATTCTTGCTTTCCAAAAATTGCTTTTTAAAAAATTTAAAAGTTTCATTTTAATGGCATAAAATGCGAAAATGCATCTAATTTTTCTTCTTAAGATTATTATTATTAATATTATTATTATTATTTTTTTTTTTTTAACTACAAAACAAAAAATTAAAAGTTCAAAAAATCAATTTTTTTGTAAAACGGAACAAATTTATCAATTATGAAGTTTTTTTTTCTACTTTTAAACATAATTAATATATATATGTATATATATGTATATGTATATATATATATATATATATATATATATATATATATATATATATATATGTAATGAGTAAATTTGTTAAAAAATTTCCCCATAGAATAACAAGGACTTTGGCTGCTGGTGACTATAGGTAGAGATCCCCTTAATGTTCAATTTTTATTTCTTTTGTTTTGTTCTATTTAACTTTTTAGTAATTTTTAATATATTTTAAAGTAAGTTCTAAAAAAAAACTTATGATACCATGATTTTACTGAAATGGTTTTATTATTTTTTTCTTATTTGAAGAATATCACCACAATACTATTGTCAGGCATATATAGATACAAAGACATTATCATAAAACTACTACAACCTTTTTAATTTTGTGTAACTTAAGCTGAAGTTTGAGTCAACCAATTTTTGAAGTAGTTAATCAGATTTTTCTTTAAAAAAAAAAGATGCAAAATAACCATGACTTCAATTATACATATATAAAATTGAAAATAAAACCTCAGCTGAACAATGCGTCAATTGATATATACAGCTAATAATTAAGCACTCTGAAACATTATACTTACTCTAATTTCCTCGTTATTTTTTCCGCTGTAATTTTCAGTTTTAACATTTCCATATTAACGATTGTGGAAAAGCTTTTCAAAAACATGGAGCAGTACATGAGTATAACTTTAGTCTTTGCTGTTTACATGTCTTTATTTATTTATTCATTTATTTTTTATTCTAAATTTTAAATTTTAGATGATATAAGTTTAAGGAATAAGTATTTTTTGCTTATTCTTTACAAAACAAAGTTTAAAAGTTTGTAGTAATTTTATGTTAATGTGTCTATACATGAGGAGCAAACATTCGAACCATGCTTTCTCCTTCGGATACAATTTTTCAGAACATACAAAAAACTAATAAATTAAAATATAACTAAACTTAAACCCTAATTATAGTTTGCTTAGATGTATTACTAGTTATTAGGAAGACATGTAGAAATATCTAGGAAGATATGTAAACATTCTATTTTATGTTAAGTTTAAAGAAAAATTCCTAACTCAATTTATTATTATTATTATTATTATTTTTATTTTGGAGAAAACACGGTTTGAATGTTTACACCTTATGTATTCCTAACAAATATGTAATAAATAAAACAAAATCAATAGAAACCATTGTATTTTAACATTATTTATAAGTGTAACTTTTTGGCCTTTATTTATTAAAATCTACTTGTACTCTTTGTTTTACTTTATACAAATTCGTTCGCTTCAATTCAGTTCATTTACTATGTTTTTCTTTTATTCCAGGTATGTTGAATTTCTTTGTGCAGAAGTTATCCTAAAAGAAGGAAAATGGCTGAAACTATAATAGTTTTGAATTAATCTCATTAATTTTATGAAAGAACTTTTTCCTTTATGAAAAGGTTTTTTGTTTTTGCATAAAACTTACTACAGGAATTTGGACTGCAACTTTCAAGTACTGCTTGCTATACATGTACGTCTATAAATTTAAATAATTTGTATTTATTTACGGGGGAAAAAAAAAAAAAAAAAAAAAAAAAAACTTAAAATTTCAGCATGACAATAAAAAGAGAAAAATGTTTACCTGTACGTACAGTCGGTAACAAAAGTATCCGAACACTAGCAAAAATTCCTTTATAAAAAAAAGTAGAGTTAATACTGTTTTGTTAAATAAATCCTTGTCGAATCATGTTCTTAGACTGATTAAGAACATGATTCTACAAGGATTTATTTAACAAAACAGTATTAACTCTACTTTTTTTAATATAGGAATTTTTGCTAGTGTTCGGATACTTTTGTTACTGACTGTATTTTATTTTTATTTTTTTTTTAAATGTACGTCTATAAGTTATTTTTCTTTCTTTCTTTCTTTCTTTTGTTTTTTGATCTGGGAAAAAGTTAAAAAGTGAAACTGAATAACATCAGTGAACAAGTGTAAAGCTAAACATAACAAAATCTCTGGACCGTGAATCTAATTAAATATTAGTTTTCCATAAAAAAAAAAAAAAAAACGAATAATTACTGGGAATTTAAGTGTTGTATTTTGATGTTTACATTAGGTTACTTACTTGAAAAGTTTGATTAAAATTAATGATTTTCAACGAGTGGTGCCGGTGAAAATTGTCTGAAAAATTTGGTTTAAACTTTTAAATTTAATAATAGCCTTGAATTCTATATTAATATAGGTACGATATTCAAACGGGACGTTGCTTCTCATGCGTAATTATTTGTCCAATAAAACTGTTCCTAAACATTTTCAGCTGAATTTGAGAAACAAACAAACAAAAAAAAAAAAAGTTGTAAATAATGTTTAGTCTAAACATTTATAAATTCGGTTAAAAATTAGAAAACTTTTAGAAATAGTATTTGATAAATTTGAAGGAAAGCCTGTTCTAACTGACATTTTATAATTTGCGAGCTAGCTTTTTTCCAACTGAAAATTACACCGAAGAAGTTTGGAGGTTACTCACCAAGATCTTTACTTACGCAATTGCGATAACTATTTTAATTCATCGCTAAAATGACAAAAAAGAAAAAATTAAAAGCCGCCAAAGGGCTCTTATGCTAAATCTATGCCAAACAAATTTTAAGAAATGAATGTAGTAACCGATGCTAGGGAATGAAATACAATTACTGAATGCCTTTATATGGAAGAATAGATTAAAATATCAATCTTACTAAACTAAATTATGTTTTGTGTAGGATTTTATATCTATTACTTAGAAAACAAAAATAGGCTTCTTCTTTCTTTCTTTCTTTCTTTCTTCTTCTTTTCTTTTCTTTTTTTTTTTTTTTTTAGATCGGATAAATAATTCGTGTACAGGGACATACAAAAGTATTCAAATACGCTACGTCTACAGGCGATATTTCTGCTAAGTACAGTTTAACATCTTTGTAATGCACTAAAGAAGATAAAATCGACAAATATTTTTTATGTACACACATGAGAGTATGTTTCACATAGATTACGGTATGGAAAGTATTTATCCCTCGTTTACAGGACCACACAAAAGAATTCTGGTATATCTGTCCCATTTGGAAGTGGATCAAAGAGTATTTCAAATTGTATCAAGTATTTTTATCCTTTCTTTTCTTTCTTTCTTTTCTCCTGTGCTAGTTTTAAGTGTACTCTTTGGGTTCATGTAATTTATTGATAATATACAGGACTATTCAGAATAAGTCATTTGAGTTTTAAAAAACATTGTGGGTGACAGTTTTCTAAATATTTTAAAAGAAATTTAAAAATTTAACCATCTTAAATGTTTAAAAAATGTAATCTATAATATTCAACCTTGGCACTGAAGGAGACGGCAGCCCCCTTTCACAGAGAAATGTATGTCAAATAGAACTGTTTCTAAAATTTTGAATTTTTGTTTAAATTACAGTAGATATGTTGAAATACAGCATTATATAAAATATAGCATTATATTCAAATACATCACATTATCTTTATAAAACAAGTTTTATTTTTCATTTGAAATATATTATTGTATAAATCAATCATAAGGTTAACAAGGGAGGGTCACCAACTGTTCAAAATGCATTTATACATATTATATATCATTTGAAAGGTCTTACTGAGCTGACAACGAAAATGTCCATCTTGTCGGCAAATGCGCCCCCTAGCGCGAGTTATTCTCAATTAAAGTTTTTAAATTACTGATTTTTTAACAATGTACTTCGTATAGTTTCAATCATTATAATCAGTTTTGTAAAAGATTCTCATTCTAAAAACCATTGTATATATTATTAGTAAAGATCGCCCGTATATTGTGGTGGTTAGCGTCCCAAACTCCCTCACAGTAGGGCCGGGTTCGAATCCTGGACAAAGCATGGATTTGTTATCCCTGTAAGTGGTGGCGATGGCTGGTTACTCCTTCACAAATGGCTATCAGTTCAGCGACCGCACATTCAATGCTCATTTGCAAGCACCGCGCCATTGAAAAATAAATAATACATGGTATTATATATATATATATATATATATATATATATATATATACATGTAAAGTATTTTATTTTTTAATAATTACTTTGTATCAACAATAAATTTATACATGCTAAACCGTATGAAAAGTATGAAAAAAAAAAAAAAAAGCAATTAAAGTAAAAAAGAAGCTACTGTAATTTTTATAGTAACGAAGAAAACTATTACTTTATATATTCATTTTCATTAAAATATTATATTGTAGGTAACAATGTAATTATTAATTTTTTTTTAAGTAGAAATTTATTTTTCCGCTTATTTCCCTCCTCCATTACCATGTTAGTGCATTAAATTTCTTCTATCGTTCCCCCATGCAATGTTAATATCCAAGTTATCTATTATGTTGATGTACAGGAAAATCCTTCTGATTGTAAATATTTTACACATGGCTACATATATAAAGTATTCTATTTATAAATATAATGCTGTCACAAAATATAATTATTAAACACATAATAAAATTACTTTGCTAACAATATAAATAGTCATAATTAGCACGAAAATCTGTTAAAAAATTGATTCTAATGACAGAAATTCTTCAAAGTACGTTAATGAACAGCCTGCAATTTACAAAATTTAATTGAGAATAACTCATGCCAGGGAGCGCATTTGCCGATAAGATGGATATTTTTATTATCAGCTCAGTTAGAGCTTTAAGAGGATATGTGTAAATACCGGAACAGGACAATTCCGCCGAGATTTTAATCCCCTATTCCCCTCATAGGACAATTCCGCCGAGAATTTTAACCCCCATTTTCCCACAGAGGACAACTCCGCCACGCCATTTTCCTGAGACGAGAAGAGGGGGTCTGCAGCAATATTTCCATTTTTGGCGACGCATTGCACTTTGGCGGCACATCGAGCATTATATAAGAGCCCTTCCCCCTCGCTTTGGAAAGATGAGTAAAAGTAAAGTAGATTTTAACCAAAATATGAGTAAAAATTTTTACTCATAAACATGCATTTAATTTTATTTTTCATTATTATTATATGTTCTTTTATTTGATAATTATTTAATCGTATTAATAAATTCTGCTATTAATAAATTTATTTCTAGTTTTCGTGTAGCACTTGAATATCATAAAATTCAAGTAAAAATTAACTTAAGAAAAATTTACATATTAGTTTAAATTATTCCGATTACATTTACAAAATTATTAAAGGATAAATAAGAAATTAAATTTTCTTTACTTAACATAATATTCAAATATATATTACTTAACTTATATTAACTTATATTAAATTTTCTTTACTTATTTTCTTTAATTTAATTTCTTAAATTTTTTAGTCAACAGTGATAAATAACAGTAATAACAACAGTAATAATTCTGTGCGATGAAAATCATCTCCATCTGTATATATGGTGGAAAATAGTTTTAATAAATATTAATTTATTAAATAAGTTGTATGGAAAAAATGAAGAAGAAAGTTTCATGGTGGTTACAACATACTAGTTGATATTGGAGGAACATTCAGGAGATAGGTTTTAGTAACATAGGTGATTTTGTTGGGAGACTGGAAAAAAAAAAAAAAAAAAGAAATACCACGAAAAATACCACGAAAAATACCCCCCCCCCCCCAAAAAAAAAAAAAATAAATAAATAAATAAATAAAATAAAATAAATAAATAAATAAATAACTTACCGTACAATTTAATACTAAAAATACTAATTGGAATCTAATTGGAATACTAACACGAATCATTTGCTTGATCTCAACGAAAACTTTAGTGCAGCTTTCCTATACGATACAGATTTAGTATATCGAGTTAGATCTTTCTGCTGTTATTTGTTCTTAGAATATACTAATAACAAGCACATAGATCAACCGCAAAAACATGATTTTCGGATTCAGGGGACTTCACAACGTATAAATATAACAAAAACTCAATTTCAAATATTTGACCCAAAAACAGTATTTTCTCTACTATCTTTCATGGTATCTATTTTATATAGCGACTTTGTTGCCGGTATATAGCATAAAAGCTGATATGGTCTTTCCGTAAATAGAGTTAAATTGCAGTACATAGCAGTGTCGTTTTTCGTCCAATATGCATTTATAATGAATCAGCATATAGTAATATATACACTTTTCAAAAATAAGTAATCAAGTTTCAGTTAATTAGAATGCATTAAGTTTTATATTAATATATATATATATATATATATATATATATTTTTTTTTTTTCATTTATAGCTGACGTAAATCACCAAAAAAAAAAAAAATAATAATAATTACATCATAAATAAATGAATAAATAATAATAATAAAAAAAAAACTAATAAATCATAAATTAAATCTTTTTTTTTTAATTTGCCTCCATGTTCAAAAGTATTAAAATACGGTTTTGCATTCGTTTAGTCAATAAGCATTTCTAACACTCTAAAGGTTGTTGCCTTATAAAATGAAAAATCTGTAGTTGAAAATATAGGGAAGTTACATCTATACAAATTACTGTGCCTATGCTTTTTATTGAATTTTAAGAAATTGACAAATTGAACAACTTTCTTCTATAAAAATTTTTAATACAAAAGATTACGTGTATACAATGAAAAAGTGCATAAAAATAAAAGTATTTTTGAATGCCTCTTTGAGATTCTAATAAGAGATTTTTTCCCCCCTTAAATTCTCATTAACCATAACTTTCTAACAATGCTACTTTCAATACTCTACCCCCATAATTAATATGTTAAAAACGTACAACAAATTTTATGTTTGCGAATTAATATATAGATTATTACCATTCTTTTGTGTATTTATTTTTAACAAAAGTTGAATGCCTGAAGTTTTAGCATTCTCGCCAACTTTTATTTCGCCAAAGGTAATGCCTTCCCCCCTCATTCGGCGGAATTGTCCTATCGAGGGAAAACGGCAGAAAGGAATGCGGTGGAGTTGTCCTGCTGGGGGAAACAGCTGATAAATTTTTCGGCGGAGTTGTCCTATGCTTCGGCGGAGTTGTCCTATGCCCGTAAATACCTTTTGAACAGTTGGTGACCTTCCCTTGTAAGTTTCATTAAATTAATTAGCTTACTCACGCTAAAAAATGTAATGTGAGTCCCACGCCAGAATTTTTATTTACATATTTATTTATTATTTACTTTTTTACTTTTACAGATCACTTTTAGGATACTAGATTAAATATCTCGAATACTAGAAAATGTGTAAATTGTTTAATTTGAAATACTTAAACTGTGATTTTTAATTGAAAAGCGATGATTAAAACAGACAGAGTTCTTGCACTGGGATGATTTTAAAATATATCCAACTTTCTAATTTATATTACGAATTTATATCACTGTTTCTGATGCTGATTCTGATAATAATTATATTATTAATACATTTACAACTATTTGAATAACAACTTTTAGAGAATCACGCAAGTTGCACGCACATAATTGATAACATCTGGTCAAATATAATGAAGAAAATAATAACAAAGTTATTCAACTTTTTAATGAATGTACGTATTTATTCACAATCTTGAACAATTATGCCCATTAAAATGAACTGAAAATATTATTATTAATTTTTAAGTGATTACTTTAGAGATCAGGTGAATACTTATTTGTGTAATGAAGTTATCCAATTTTTAAAGAATGTACGTAATACTAAATTTTAAACAATTATACTCATTACAATGAATTGGAAGTTGCATTAATATTATTATTATTATTATTATTATTATTATTATTTTAATCTATTTAAATGGTCACTTCAGAGAATCACGTGAATAACTATCCGTAAAAAAAAAAAGTTTTATAGTAAGAAATTAGTGGATGAACGTTTTTAATCAAGAACGCTTAAATGCTTAAACGTTCTTTTGCACCAGTTCTTTTGCATTTGTGTAATCAATTGTTAGAGAAGAATACTATTTGAAAAACATCCCATTACATATCAGTATTGCATCATTACATATTGGTACTTAACGTTTTTATAGGGAATGTCCATAAAAAATTTGTAATTGAAAACTACAAAAGTAGAAATTTATTTTGATTTCTTAATGCGAAGCGAAGTTTAATAATAAACAATTTAATATTGTTAAGCACTATTTTGAAAGTACGATAATCATATTTTTTAAATAAATTTAAAACCGTTTAAGTAAGAAGAAGGACCGATATTTCATATAAAATTAATATGCGTAAAATTCTCTTTTTCATTATTTTACAATCTTCGTTAAATTTGCTTCAAAAAATTCGTTTTTAACACTTTCCAACAAGGTTGAAAAATGTTAATGACTTCGATTTGTTTATCTGTCCGAGCTCTAACTCCCCTACATATTTATGGAATTTCTTTAAACTGATATATGTTATTCAAGTTCACTGCCGGATGTTTCCTATTGAAAATGGAGTAAATACCTCTGCCGGTGTTTGTACAGGGACACCCAAAAGCGTTGTGTTCTAAGGGAGGTATTTTTATAAACCAAATTTTAATAACTTTACTTTGCACAAAGCTTAATGAAATTGAAAAGAATACTTTTTATAGAATATAGTATAATTTGCAATTGACTTACAGAGCCCCACAAAAATATTCAGTTACATTAAAAGCTATTAACACTTACATTAAGAGTTTTTAACACTTTCTTACAATTTTTAAGCGTGAATTTGATTTGAATTTGTGTGTCTGTCCGATTGTCTATCTTTTTTCCTGTCTGTCTCCTGCTCCCAGCGTCCGTAATTATTTTCAGGATTTTTTAAAAATGTATATGTTAGTCAAGCTTACTATGGAATATTGCCTATTTAAAATGATATTAATAAGTTCTTTACAACTAATTTATGTACAGGGTCAACCAAAAATGTGCCAATACATTGCGTTTTAGGAGAGACATTTTTAAAAATCACATTTAAATAAATTTCTACTATAAAAATCATAAAGAAATTTTTATGTATTGTTAATATTGTAACATAAGGTTTTGCATAGAATATAATATGATTAAGCTTCAGATTTACAGAGCTATACTAAAATATTCAGATATACATTAAGAGCTGCAATTATAATCTAACGGCTACCTTTTCTTTTGTGTTAAGATTTTTTAACACTTACCAACAATGTCTAAGAAAGATTTTAAATTCAATTAGTCTATCTGTAAACTTTTCAGTGCTTATGCTTGTCTGTTGTGTGATAACGTAGTCAAATAATATTGAAAGTTATATGATACAACAAGTACATACAATCGGAAAGTGTTAATAATAAATGTGTACTGCATGATTTTTCGTTCTTGTTTATATAATAATAAGAGGAAGAATTGGGGAGAGGGACAAGAATAACATGAATGAAGGATTCTGCAAGAGAACTAAACTATTTCTGTACAATTAATTTTGAAATCAGAATTGTCGAGAGAAAACAAATATGCATAATATCTAAAATTCATTCTGATAAAAGAAATGTATTATTGTTATAAACAACAGGAATAAATGGGTATCTAAGATCAGAAATCGAAAAATCAAAATACCTATAAACCTATAAGTGCTGGTACATTATATTTACTACCATCTACTTATACTTTCAATACAAAAAGAATGAACATAAACCGATCAGTTTCGCATTCCGAATGGTCCCCTATACATTTTATATCCCTCAATATCTCCCTGTAGGGTCAACCCCCAACCATATGACCCCCGAATACCAACAGGTGTCGCCAATGGGAGTCAAGCGAAATGCGCAAGCGCAGTAATATGAACATTTGGTTTTGGTATATCATGTTAATCTTTGAAGACGGGAAGTACAATAAAACACTTTTTTTTTCTTTGCGAAAAATCTTAAGCCACACTTTTTCTTTCGTCTTGAAGAAAGCGGGTGAATGAACTTTCGTTCAAAGAACAGGTAGTTGTAACTTAGGGGGTTCAGTCAATGGTTTTTTGGGAGTGAAGAAAAAAGTGAGTGAAATTTAAACCTTGTAGAATGTCGTCGAAGTTCCCTTTTGTAGAAAAGAGGATATGTATTTTTTTTTCTCCCCTTTTTTGAGTTCAAGGGCCTTGTAGAAAAGAATAAATTACTATTATAGTTCATATGTATTGGAATGAGACGTAATAAACCCTGACAAATCAGCTTTTTAAGCGATTAACAGTATAAAAAATGATGTAAAATCTCTATGCTACTACAATAATGTATATGAATGAGTTTTGTAAAAACTAGCATATATTACCTATTTTCTTTTGTAATATTTTTATTTATTTATATATTTATTTTTTATTTAAAAAAAAAGTTAGTGTATTATTATAAATTATATAATAGAATAAATTTCAATGAAACGTAATTAATTTAAAGAGACCTTTTTTCAAACAGGTAAAGAACTTAGCTAAAATATGTTATGTTAAAGTTAGCTAAAATCTTTGTTCCATTATTTTTGCATGTTCGCATTATAAAATATCATGGTTAAAAATTGCTTCAATCTTTTGGATTCTGTTTGATATCAAAGTTTTAATTTTTTTTCTTTTAATTCTATTTTATATAATTATCCAAATCTATTTAGTTTTGATACTTCAAAACTATGCAACAACAAACAAATCATTAGTTTTAAAATTTTTGGGAACGTTTCGTAGTTTTGGCTTATTAGATTACAAAACTATAAAAATCAAGTACTTTTTCAATTAGCAGTTTTTTTTTTTTTTTTTTCCCCTTTTAATAATGTTAATGACAGTATTTAGCAAATAAACGAATTTTCTACTTAACATGAATGTCTCCTAATTTCGTTTGAGAGCTTATTACTGTAGGATTTTTTTTTTTTTTTAAATAATTAATTTATTTAATAACGGTGAGATAGAAAGATATTTCTATTGAAAGTTTTTATTTTGATACATTCAGTGTTTTAAAAGATATTCATTTTTTATTTGTAATTTTGTTTTAAATTTGTTCTTTGATAATCAAAATAATAATATTATACGGTGGTGGTTATATGTGGTGTTATAGTTTAGGAAAGTACAGCCTATCCATATACTGTATTTAATGAAATTATGAATTTGGTTATTTTCTATGTATATATATATATATATATGAAATTATAATATATGTTTTCAGTCATAATAGTTGTAAATAAGTAACAAAAATAACTAAAGAAAAACTTACGAGAAAATTAATTATTGTGAAACAATTCATAAGTAAAACATACTACAAAAACATAAAATAAATGATTTAAGCTGTCAAAAATGCCCCATATGACTTGAGACATATGTGTGGGGTTAAAGCATGCTTTTAATTGATCAAACTCTCCCCCTAGGCAGACAGTTTAATAAAAAATGATCGATAAAATAAAATGAATAAAATAATATGGAAAAGACACAAACTTATATGGATAAGGCAGAAAATTGGTAAAACATTTACATAAACAGTAGCCTGTATTTCATAAAAACTTCTGCAAGCCAGCTAACCAAAATACGAAACAATCGAAAAATTATTACAACGCCATCTATATTAAATTAAAGAAATTAAAACAATAAATAAAGTTATTACAGCTAAATATAATAAAAAAATAAGGAAAATAGAAAAAGGAAAATTAAAAATCATTTATATTTCAAATGTTTTAAATATTTTTCTATAATATAACCATGTAAAAAATCTATAGCATAATCACTTTCAATAGCACTATTAAAGAAAACCTGAATATTTTTAATATTTTTATTTTGTCATGATAATTAGAAATTAATATATATATATATATATATATATATAGATATTGTATATGATTCGCAACATTTCTGTGATAGTTTTTGTACTGTGTTAAAATCGGGTTTATTTTTGTTGTGTTGGTATTGGCATGTATCTATTAAATGCTAGAATTCTAATATTAAAATTAATTATGATATTTATCATATGTAATATATGTATGAAAATTTTTAATCTATTCGTGATTTCATAATACAAAATAGCTATATCTTACATAATAATCTTATCGATTTACAAAAAGTGGGAATCCGCAAGACGAATGCAGATCCAGTATGTTGGGTTGGGTGAAAATTTAGTCATGACAATATTTTACTTTACCGTTATATTGATGATATAATTATTTTCTACATTAATAATAACTCACCCGATTCATTTTACATTAGATTATTCTTTTAATTTAATTTAAACTCAAATTAAACATAAAAATAAATCAATTAACTTTCCAGACATTAAAATTCAATTTAATTAGAATAAAATGTGTGATTAAAAAAAAAAAAAAAAAACAAGGATTTTGGCTTTATGATAAATTTGTTTACTCATTTTAATTCATGTATCCGTCTTTCTGTATATAGAGATATCACATTCAATCACTTGTTTCGAATAAATAATTTATGTTTAGTGTGGAGAAGTTTTTTTGAAGGTAGACCAAATGTAAGTAGTGAAGTTTTCATTTCGCGGTTTCCACTAGACCACATTTCCGTATAACTGAAACAGTTTTCTTTTTCTTGCGTTGTACGCCGCCAGTCATCTGAGTTATATCACTTCCACTAAAATACCCAAGATTCTATCCTGAGGTGTTAAAACTCAAATTCCGCCAATCAATAAAGATGGACACAATACTGTGCACAAAGTTGTTTTATTGATTTGCAGCATAAAATAAGAAGGGAAGGTGACCCTAACGTATAAATTTTAAAGACCTACACTGGTAAGTGCTCTAAGCAGGAGCAATAAGAAAAGAAGGATTAAGTTCCAGCCAAATTCAAATTATTGTTACATATTGGCATTTAATTTCATCGCCAGCAAGAACACATAAAAAGTGCTTAAAAAAAAAAAAAAAAAAAAAAAAAAAAAGAAAAGAAAAGGAAAAAGAAAAAAAAAAGACTCGTTTGACTCTATTTAAGCTAATAATTTTGAATACACAGAGCTGGATTACCACATATGTCATATGGTAACCCTTAAATTCTGCCAAACATTCGTAAGAAACCGCAACGGACAGATACATAAAATATAGCTATAATTTAATTGTGTTCAAGGATAATTTTGACTAACTGAAAAAAGTGCGTTAGCAAATTAGACTATAATGTAGGAGGAACATAAATGAAATAAGTCATTTGTTATTTTGATATGCATTAATTAATCACAAGCAGCCACAAATTACGACGGTACTTATGATTTTCATTCCGTTATTATATTTTCATTTTCATTTATTTATATATTTATTTGTTGGAATGAAGAGATGATTCAAGACTATTTCTTTTTTATCTGCAAAATCTGAATGATTGTAACGTTCGCTTTTGGAGAAAAAAAAAATCTAATTCTTTTCGTTCGTCGCCTTCTAAACAGGGAAAATGAATATTTTTTAAGAATTTAAATGCAATTAAATTTTATGAAAGAATATATAATTTCTACATCACACTTAGAAAAATACAAAAACAAAAATATTAATAAACTTATGAAAAATACTAGTAATATGGGATTGCCAAAAAACTTAATTTATTCATTAATATATCAATAAATGTCTCTGTCACTTAAAAAAAAAAAAAAAAAAAAAAAAAAAAAAATTACACTGATATGTGTATCACAAATAATAAAAAAAATAAAAAAAAACAATAAAACAGGTAGAGGATAGGTGGACAGATGTTCGATTAAGGAGGTAGGGAGGTGTTATTCGGCTGGATGGTTGGATGGGATGCTGAATTATTATTATTTTTTTTTTTTTTTTAATTATGGAATCATTGTTGCATTTACTTTAAATAACACTTTGTTTATTGACCGTAAGCTAGATTTTAATTTTTAAATTAGAAATCAAAATAAATAAAAAATTAATTTACTAAAATTAATTATATATATATATTACTTTTTTTCATTCTTAAAAAATAACTTAAATGTTTTTGTCAAAATTTAATTAAGAGAAGTTAAGAGTAAAATAAATTACAATTGTTTTGATTTGATCAAGAAGATGGCAGCCTTGCTGCGAATTCTAGTAACGGGGATTGTCTCAACGAATATAAAATGTATAATTTTAATACAGTTTTTTTTTTTTTTTTTTTTTTTAAATAAATGGCCTATAACATTTAATAAATATTCACTATTCTAATAAATAAACCTTGCTTGATATTACTTAGAATTGTAATTGTAATTTATATTAATTAATAATAGTTAAATAAAGTAAGTTTAATTAATTAATAATTATTGTCTTAGGTCATATTGACAGCTTCAACTGAACTTCGTGATTGATTAAAAATTTCATACTACTTACGATGAGTGTTTTTTTAAACATCTGCTTTATGAATTTATTTCTGGTGAAACACTGTTTATTCTAATTGCAGGTTATATTCTTTCTCATATTCCTTTATTTTTATTTATTTTTTCCCCCTTATGTTTCTAAATGTTTTGTGTTTTCATTGGAATTAATTTAAAATGAGTATTCTATTTTTCAAATCTAAATTAAAAAAATACTAGTCACATTGGATTTAATGGGTTGCTGTGGTATATTGTTCATTTATATATATATATATATATATATATATATATATATATATATATATATATATTATATATATATATATACACACATACATATTTAGTTCTAAAAGCCTTATTCGATTGATATGAAAATTTATACACATATTATAGGTCACCGTTGCATGAATTGTATAGATTTTTGGTGAATCTAGCTCTCACAGATTACAGGGTCACAACAAAAAATTATTTATCATTATGATTTATAGGTTCAAATTGTTTGAAGTGCAATAGTGTAAAAATAAACAATGGAGAAAAATTCTCAAACACCCTCTTATAATCTTCCCTTTTATTTATTTAACGACATGTCTTATTTTAATTTATTTATACAACATTTAATTATTTAATGTTCGGAAATTCAAGGGAAACACTCCAGATTATTATTATTATTATTATTATTAAAGCAGCTGTTTCCCTTAGAAAAGAACCCTTACGCCAGTATAAAATATTCAATGTGATTTACGAAATTCATCTTTGAAAAATAATCTTCTCCATTTCATTTCATTTTTTCCCATCTGAATTATTCATAATTATCTTGGCAGCATGAATTCATGCATCTTTTTATTTTTCCATGAATGAAATAATGTTATGCAAGTAATTAAACTATTTTGAAAATCCTGTGAATAACCCTGGAATTTTCACTTTAAAAGCAACCCCCCCCCCCCCGCCCCACTTTAAAAAAAAAATAATAATTTTCTGCAGTAGCATAATAATATTCAATATAATTTACAGAATTCATCTTTGACAAAGCATCTTCTCCGACTCTATTTAAACTTTTCTAATGTGATATATTCACAGTTATTATCCTGGTAGCGGGAATTTATTCATTTTTTTCTTTGGCTAAACCAATTTTATAGAAGTAATTTTTGTACTCAAAAATCCTGTGAGTATAATACCGATATTTTCACATGTCAGAATTCTAAGATTCAAGTATCCTTATTTATATCCTCTTAATTATTATTATTGATATTATTATTATAAGAAGCATCTCCCTTATACATACTTCATTCCTTACACTGGCGTAAAAATATTAAATATAATTTACAAAGTTCATCTTTAAAAAATACCTTTTCCTATTTCTCTTCGAACTTTTCTCATGTGAAATATTTATAGTTATTCTGTCAGCATGAATACTAAATTCGAGTTCATTTGGATAACCTCAGGTGTGAAAGAACAAGCTCCTGAATCGGATTTAAGAAGTCAAGACTATATCAAAAGGCAAAAGGTGGGAATTTGAGGGAGTTTCACTTCCGTAGGATAATGTCATGCATGTGAACGACCTTGGAGAGGAAGTCGGGATTTCATTCCAGTACATCCCAAATAAAGAGTTCCGGATATTTAACCTAGTATGCTTCAAGTACTTATAAAAGAACCTGAATAAGGTAATTAAAGTGACAGTTAACTTTACTGTGTATGAAATTATATATGAAATAGACGGAAATATTATGCTAATAAAAAAAAGAATACTATAAGATTTTTAGTATTTTTATTTTTTATTTTTACGCTACGTACATAAGAGTATATTATGCATTTAATATAAGCACTTTTTTTAATTTATCTTTAAAAATATTTAGAGAATTATTTTTATATATTATTTATTATAAATATTATTTATTAATTATATTTATAATTTATTCTGCGATATTTATTTTGAAAAACAAATAAATAATTACTCTAAACACAACTTCAAAAATTTTACCTTTTCATTTTTCTAGTGAAAATTTCGGAGTACATCACATTTCTTTGATGTCAATAATAATAGGTATACCTATAAGCGTAATTTTAAAAAATAAAAGAGGTAACAAATCCCAAAAATTAGCAGAAAGTTTACCGTTATATGCACTTACTTATACCTTTATGAAACAAATTTACGAGATTTCCAATATAAATTAGAACCATGATTATAATTACAATTTTAACTTTTTTTTTTTTTTTTTTTAATGATTAATAAATTGAAAGTCATAGAAAATCAGTTTTAAACTTTATCTAAACAGAGTATGTGTGTGTTTCCCTGTGATGTAGAAATCACATATATTTTTAAATTTTTCTATTTAATTTTTATTGAAATCTATTTTAACGATTTATATAATAATTTACTCAAGTATTCAATGTCACCGCCAAATTCTTTTCTCACCAATAAAATAAAAAATATGTAAATGGAAAAGGATATCTCTCTGCAAGCAAAATCCCATGATATCATTTCGTCGGTATAAAGAACACCACATGCCTTATTTCATGTTCTTCTGAAATCAATGTCTAATCGCTAACGTAATTTTAATCAGTTAGTCAAAATTATCCTTTGCAAGGTATTGAAATTATAACTTTTTTTTCTAAGCATCTGGCATCTGTGGTTTCTCAGTTCTCATCACTAAATTTTGACTAAAATTCAAGGGTTAATAAATATGGCAATCCTGCTCTGAGTATTCAAAATTATTAACTTGGTTAGAGTATAACGTATCGTAAAAGTTGTTCCGTTTTATGTGTTCTTGTGGCGTAAAAATTAGACGCCAAAATGTTACTCTTCGTTAGAAATTGGCAAAATCTCTGGCATTCGCTGCTGAAATATCGAACTGTAAGCATTTGAAGAAAATTGTTTTGTGGCACTGTAAGGCACCGTCTATTCCTCCATAACTATCGTCCAGTGCAGATAAATAAAGTGATTAAAAATTACAGCCATGCTGATTTTCTATCTATTCATTACTTCGCTTTTAAAATTTTCCCTTTCAGTCCTCTGGATTTCAAAGAATCTGGATATGCGGCATCTTTTCTTAAATTTATCCAATGCAATGTTTACGTCGTTTACGATCATCAGAGTTAAAAATGATGACTGATTTACATTCCTGAACTAACACCGCCAGAGTCCCAATCATTACAAGTTACGGTCGGAGATAAAGAAAACTAGGGAGCCTCTATGAAATCATCTCGTCAAGTTATATCAGATATATTATCAGTCGTACTCATATACAATATTTTTGCACTTTGAATTTTTAACCATATGTGTGTTTCACATTTTAAATGAGTTATGCAACTTGGCAAAAGAAGAAATGGAATAACAATATTCTACTGCAGCTCCTCTTCATATTGTAATTGACAGAAAACAAAAAAGAAGACATAACGAAGTTTATTAATACTGAGGGCTATGGCATATACGTTCAGAAGATATATGGGAAAAAAATTCCATTGTTAAAATTTTGATTGAAATAAAAAAAAAAAAAGATCATTTGCAATTTGTTATATATTTAGAGGCCTTTGAGGTACAGGACACCCTGAATGAAGTCCCGGTTTGCTCGTGTCTGAGTATCAGATTTAAGTGACTTTATTCACCTGTTTTCCGAATGAATTTATAAAATTAAATTGAACAATGCAGAAAAAAAAATGTAATACTTTTAATCTTAATGTATAAAAGTTTTCTGAATCAAGGATAACATTGTAAAAGAGATATTCTGCATAATGAGAATAAGCTTTATGACGAATTAAAATTCAATGAGGTATTGTTTTATAGTTGCAGATATGAAGCTTTTCTCCTATTTTATAATAAACTTTTAAAATTAGTATTATTAAAAATAAATATATATAAACTTATTTTCTTTAACTAATTCTTGATGTAATGAATTTAAATATATTTATTGAAAGGATATTCCATTTTATTAATTATTGTTAAATTTTCATTAATTTCAATAAAATTCTGTAACTAAAAATTATCCATCTTCTCAAAGTATATATATATATATATATAAATGATAGATATCGTAATAAAATTTAACCTTAAAATTTAGCAATTAATAGATACAAAACAATAACAACACAACAAAAATAGAACTGATTTTAACTTATAGGTAAGACTGACACAAAAATGTTGTGATATATATTGCTTTTTCTCCCCTCGATTGTATCAATAAAGAAATAATTAATATCAATTTAGTAGCTTCTATAACTATTGAATATTATCACGAAAATTGCAAAATTATCATAAATGAAAATGATTAAAAAAAAAATAAATAACCTCACATAAAATATTTTTTTAAGTGACGACATTTCGTTTTATGCCTCATTCAATTTGCCTGTAAAACGATTTTTCTTACAAGGGCATATTTACTGCAACAAAACGAAGAAACTGCAGCTCAAAAATTTTTCTTCTGTTTTATTATTTATTTATTTATTAATCTTTTTGTTAATAACCAAAAAATTCAATTACTTGAAATCGAAAAATATAAAAGTAGGTTTAGATTGCATGGATTTCAGTAAAATTCGGTAACTAAAAAATATTCATCTTGTCAGAGCATATCGTTTTTTCTTTGATATATTATGGCAATAGAGAAGTAATTAACTTGTCTAATTATTCAACATCAGGTATATATTAAATATTTTTATCAAAATCCCAACAATATGAAAAATTAATAAATTAAAAATACTTCCAGAAAATATCTTTCAAGTATCGTTATTTTGTTTCATGCATTCCTCCACTAGCCTGTGTAACGGTTTTTCTTACAGGGGCATAACTGTTGCAAGAAAACGAAAAAACTGCAGTGCAAGAAACCAATAATAAAGAAAATTCCCTTTACTAGTTTTTATCCTTTCGTTTTTATTTTTACTTTAATTAATAACCAAAAGTTAAATAGCATCTAAAAATATAAAAGTGAATTCAGATTGTATTGATTTCAGTGAAGATCTATAACAATAAAATATTCATCTTGTCAGAATATTACTTTTTCTTTTTGATGTATTATAGCAAAAGAAAAAAGAATAAATTGACTAAGTACTCAATAACTTGAATTCAACGACTATATATTGAGTATTATTATCAAAATCTCAACAATATCATAAATTAAAAAGATAAAAATACTCCCATAAAATATTTTTCAAGTATCGTTATCTCGTTTTATGCCTCATTCAAATTGCCTGTAAAACGTTTTTTCTTACAAGGGCATAATTATTGCAAGAAAACGAGGAAACTGCAGTTAAAGAAACAAATAATAGAGAAAAAATTTTCTCTAATTTCTCTCTCTCTTTTTCTTTAATTAATAACTAAAAATTAAACAACTTGAGATCGAAAAATATAAAAGTAAATTCAAATTGTATTGATTTAAATGAAGTCGAGCAATTTAAATTATTTTTCTTCTTAAAATACACCTTTTTTTTATTCTACTGTAGATAAATAATAAATTTGGCTAATTATTCAACGTTTTTCATATATTGAATATTATTATCAAATTCCCAGCAATATATTATAAATTAAAACAATACAAACACACCCATAAAATACCTTTCAAGCTATCTGGTTTTACGCCTTACTCCATTTGTTTGTGTAACGGTTTATCATCAAAGGATATAATTACTGCAATAAAACGAAGAAATTATAACTCAAGAAACAAATAATAAATAAATACACTCTCTCTTTTTTCCCCTTCTTTTTCTTTAATTAAAGTAGACAAATCGAGATCTAAAATTAATTAACTTTATACAAGAAAAGAATCTTTTCTCCTTCTGCATTGTATATATTAAGGTTGCGGGGCAGTGCTGCCCTGTTGTATACTTAAAAAAAATATATATATTTGTTCATTTCCACCTAAAATAAATAAAAATACAAAAGAGTATTAATTTGTGAAATACACTAATAAAATGAAATAAATATATGAATATTGTTAATTACATGTGTTTTAAGAATAAGTAATAAAGTGGACGCAATTTTTAAACGATTTTATTTTATTATTACAACATAAATGTAGAATGTAACCTTCAATTATTGTATTTTAAATACAATCAAAACTTTATTACATTCTTTTGTTTCAAATTTTCCACAAACATTCATCTGAAAAAGAAAGAAAAAGAAATAAATAATAAATGCATTGATGAAAAAGAGTAATGAAGTAACTTACAAGAAATTCCTAGAGGATAATTAGAAATATATATATGTATAAATTTAAGATTTCAGTATCGCGATAAAATTTAGCAATTAATAGATACATGATAATACCAACAACACATATATTTAAGTAGCCATTGACTTTGCAGCACAAATACTTAAATTATACAAATTATAAAATTTAGATTTGAATGTAATAATTAGTTTCAACAATTACGTCATAAATTTTTTTAAAGTGCAGGCACAAATTTATAAAATGGTAGATTGCATCTTTAAGATGATTAGAGTAAAAATATTTTGAAAGTAAACTATGACCCTACCAGTGGCAGAGAAGTTTTGCTCTCTAACCTGATAGACGGGAAGTACTGTGTTCGAACCACTCAGGTCAAGCTCGTTGACATAATTGTTGGAAGTTCTTCATTATTTTCTCCGAAACTGTGCATACAGGCTAGCACTCCTTAAAATGATTGCCCCCGGTTGTGGGGGGGGGGGGGGCACTCAGCTCAGGTCTAGGATCCTGGCGTCGTCAATCGTCGTCTTTAACTTCAATACCATTTCATATCCTAAAATAAAACTAAATTATCAGGAAAAACGTTTCCCCCCCGTGAAAAGTGACCAGTTAATGTATTTATCAGAATCGCTTTTTATTTCACGGGCAATTTCACAGGGTTACTATGGTAACCCCTATCAGAGGTTTATATTTAGCAGGCGGAGCTAGCCTTTTTTCATGTCGATTTTTATAATCATCCGTTTATATTATGTCTTTATATTAATTATAGCATCTTTATACATTTAATGAATAAAATATTATGCAAAAAGCTTTATGCTGTCAGCCATATTATTATAGTAGATGAAATACAAATGAACCTGCATTACAAATCGAGGTTTCATTCATCTGTCCCTTATTATGAACAAATTACTTTTAGAGAAATCTTATAAACTAAATTGTTTGACTGGTTAACCAATCAGTGATTGAATAATAATAATAATAATAATAATAATAATTTTTAATTCTATGATGCACTTAGAGACGATAAGTATGTATATGAATATTCAAACGAAACATTTTCATTATTCCAGGTCGTAGATAACATTTTTTTTTTTTTTTTTAATGAGTCTTAAAAAAAAAAAAAAAAAAAAAAGACATATAGTCTACTAAATATGTCTCCTTTTTCTTGTATTATAATAAATATCATTTATCTAATTATTCCTGCAATGAAATTGGCTATAATTTGATTTGTAATAAAAATCTCAAAATAGTTTTTTTTTTTTTTCATGATTTTAATACTTTCCTTATTAGAGTATATGTTCGGAAAGTAAAAAAAAAAAAAAAATGTAAGCATGCATATATTAATTCGCATACAAACATTTCTGCAATTTTAAAAAAGAAAGGAAAAGAAAACAGACAAATAAAAACACATACATACATAAATGAACAAACAAAACAAAGTGTTTATAAAAGAAGACAATTGATCATATAAGTCTTTTTAATATAAAAAGTTTAAAATAGCTAAAAATACATGTGTTTTGTAGAAAGAAAAAATAGATACCTTTATTCATAAAATTTTTCAATTAATATTCTATTATTCATCGGAATGGTGATTGAAATATTAATTATGAAATAATTTATACAAGACATCAAATTACTCCGTATTATCCACCGAGAAAGAGAACGTATTTCATAAAAAAAAAAAAAAAAAAAAAAAAAAAAGAATGAAAATTACTATGCTAATAAACATCTCTCCCTCAATATATACGTTTGATTTCACATAGGGATGACGGCACATAAATAAAAACACTTTCTTGATTTTATTTTCGAAGGTGAGTGAAAGAAATATTGCTGTATCAGAATAAATTAGTTCCCCAAAACTTTTATCCGTGAATAACGTTTTAATTATGAGTTTGACGAACGTGATTTATGATAATTATGATAATGGAGAATTACGTCAAATAATAAAGTCAAAATGTATGCGGAGAAAAGACTAATATTTACATTTCGCTTTAATCATTTTTCATATTACGATGGAATATTGATTACAAGAAAGAAATGTTTATATCGTAAAAATAAAATTTAGTTGCAAAAATCTGACAGATATAATTAAATTTATAAAGATTATTATTATTATATTTTTTTTTATGAGAAAGAATTATTGTATTATTTATTTATAATATTTTGTATTAAATATATTTTTGAACAATAATTTTATATGACTATACTTTTTAACGGTTAGTAGGAAAGATTAATGCATAACGGATTTTTGTTGGATAGTAACGGTTATTACTTTTGAGAATGATTTAAGATTATCTTGATAATGATGGATAACGTAATAACAAAATTAAGAAACATGCTAAGAAAACATCGTGTTTGGGCTTCATATCCTAATAATATTTCATATATGACTAAATAAAGATGCAAGAAAAATATATTTATGATGAAAATAATAGTTATTTGAAATGGAACAAATTTTATATACCTTATGATATTTATTTATAATAAATTTTATTTATTTATTCATTTTTTAACTGTACGTTCTACAAATTACTTATTGATATACATACTGGAATGAGAATACATATATTAAAATTTTAACATATTTCTTAAAAAAGAAACTTTTTGTGTACTTTGTGAAATCATGATAAAAAAATCTGGAGTGACTCCACTCGACTTTCCGAACATTGAGTAATTAACAGTTTTGTAGATAAAGTAAAGAAAGAGTAGTTGTTAAACAAACAAAAGAGAGAAAACCATAATAGAGTGTTTGAGTATTTTTCTCCATCTATTACACGTTGTTTTATTTAACGCTACTGAACTTTGAGCCCATAGATCATAATGACAAAGAAATTTTCGTTGTGTCCCTGTAAAAACCTATAAATGTTAGATTCACCAAAATGCTTATAGTTAGTGCAACAGTGATTTATAATACTCATATAAATTTTCAGCTGAATTCAATAAGGCGTTTAGATGCTATCGTACTTTTAAAAATTTAGTCCCTTAGGCCATAATGATAAAGAATTTTTCCTTGTGTCCCTGTAAAAAAACTGTAAGTGCTAGATTCACCAAAATCTATACAGTTAGTTCAACTGTGATCTATAACATGTGTACAATTTTTTTGCTCGGATTAATAAGGCATTTAGACACTATCACATTTTTAAAAATTTGGGCCCATAGGCATAATGATAAAGAATTTTTCTTTGTGTCCCTGTAAAAAAACTATAAGTGCTAGATTCTCCAAAATCTATACAGATTGAGTATTTGTGATCTATAATATGTGTATAAAATTTTTGCTCAATTGAATAAGGCGTTTAGATGCTATCGCACTTTTAAGATTTTGCTCCCATAGGCCATAATGATAAAGAATTTTTCTTTGTGTCCCTGTAAAAAAACTATAAGTGCTAGATTCACCAAAATCTATAGGGTTCGTACTATGGTGACTTACAATATGCGTACCAACTTTCAGGTTAATCGAACGAAACGTTTAGACGCTAGCGTGTTCACAGACATACACACATACACACATACACATATACACACACACATACATACATCATCGTAAAAATAGTGAAAACGGACTCAGGGGACCTCAAAACGTATAGAAACATCAAAATCTCGAATTCGGATTTTTGACATGATTACAATACTTTCCTCACTATAGTGTTCGGAAAGTAAAAAAAAAAAAATCTTACTGGACATGTAAATTATGAACTTTGTGTGAACGATTTAAAATAACGACGAAGAAAAAATAATGTTAAAAACCAAAGTAAAGAAAAAAAAAAAGAAAGAAAAAGAAATAAAGTAAAATATTAAAAAATGAAACCGTAATTACAAATTTCTTAATTATATTTTTAACAAAACTGAATGTATTTAACAGGTATTTAATACTTATTAAAGATTATTATTTGTTTTTACATCTATTTAAAAAAGATATATTTATGATAAAACGAAATTATTGAGAAAAATCAGTAGGTTTCAATGCCCAACAAATGGTCGGAAGATTTTGTTCTCAAAGCTGGTAGTCAGGAAGTGCGGGATTCAATCCCAGGTCCCGCTCGTCGACCTGAACTATTTAAAATTTTCCTCGGTTTTACGGACTACAGCACCATAGAAAGAGAGCATTCTATCCGCAGGCTTAAGTCCCAAATGTAAACAATCATTCTTAACCTCAGCACCTAATAGAAATAGAAACTAAAAAGTCATTGTTAAATTTTTGTCTGGAAATAACAATGGAATTTACAAAAATAAGATAATAAACAGTGACACAGAACATCATTATAATGAAGGAAATTAAATGGACTTCTGAATTTTATCATTCATTAAATTTAACCCATATTTTTTACTTTCTTAACATACATATGTAAGGAAAGTATTGTAACCATGTCAAAAATCCGACTTTGCGATTTTGGTGTATCTACACATTTTGAGATCCCTTGAGTACGTTTGTACTATTTTTACGATAATGTATGTATGTGTGTACGTGTACGTGAGTGAACACGATAGCGCATAAATGCTTAGTTCGAATGAGCTGAAAATAAAATACGTATATTATAGGTCATCACAGCACGAACCCTATTGATTTTGATGAATCTAGGACGTATAGTTTTTTACAGGAACACAACAAAAAATTCTCTATCATTATGGCCTATGGGCCCAAATATTTTAAAGTGGAATAGCGTCTAAACGCCTTGTTCGTCTGAGCTGAAAATTTATACACATGTTCCCCGTGGCAGAAACACGGCGACACGGCGACAATGTCGCAGAAACAGAAATGTTCTTGCAGAAAGATTTTACTTAAGTCAAATAAATTTTGCGTTTGTGTTAAAAAAAAAAAAAAAAAAAAAAAAAAAAAAAGAGAGAGAGAGAGAGAGAGAGAGAAACTCAAAGAATGGTTTATTAACTGTTCTGCAGAACAAACTTTCGTTTCTGCAGATACGATCGCCTCAATCCTGAATAAGGAGAGGAGATAAAGCAGATGTAATTCACTTGGGTTAGCTTTGATACGGCATGCATTAGCGATTCGTGATGCGATGATATAATTCGGTGTATCGACACTTTTCACTGGTAACCTGTTCTCATCGGAACTTCATTTTCGTGTCTTCAAACTTTGTTTTCGCGCCTCGCCTGTCGCTCGTGTCGTGTGTATTTATTGTATTGCAAAAAGATGTTTTTTCGGAAGATTGTGGCTTTGCGACCTTTTTCCGAATTTCGTATTTCATGCATTTTCAGATTCATGCATAACAAAATAGCTGCATCCAGTGATTTATTTATTTATTTATTTTTTGCGTGTTTGCTGCTGTACCGATTTTCATACATTTTCTGATTTATGCACGACGAATTAGTTGCATCTAGTGATTTTTTTCTTTAATGTATGCGAAGCTTCATACGTGCGTGGCAGTAAATACACGTAAACTTTTTAAAGCTCCATTAATTTTAATGTTTGGTTCAAACAATGCAATACATTTCACAAATATATACAGAAATAAGACTATGGGGAAATTTGTAACGTCTGTAGTTATACGCAAAATAAGAAATGAAGCTTCAAACCTTGCTTCAAAAAATAGAAAATTAAGAAATTAATCTTAAAAATACTTTATTGATATTTAGCATTTTATATGTAGTAAAAGACCTTAGCAATAAATATTAATGGGTATCTTAAGTTATAAAATTGGTAACTTTTCTAATTTTTTCTTTACTAATCATTAATTATTTTAATTGCGATTAAAATTCTTAGCTTTAAATTTTGTTGTTTAAACATATGAAGTCGTTAAAAAAATTATTAATTTATTTTACAAAAATACTCTTATCATTAGTTTCTACAGCTTGTTCATTTCATATTTTAAACATTTGAATTTTTAAAAATGTTTATTTTTTTAATTGAAATATTTCAAATTAAATAGCTATTTTGAATAAAAATCGAACCAAAGGTTTTGTTGAATTTTTTTTTTCTTTTTGTAAGCAAAGGGAATTTTATCTAATAGTAGTTGTTTTGAATAAATACTGATTAAACAGCAAATGCTTTTATCTATTTATTTTTATTTACTTATTCGTATAGCTATCAATATCAAATATTACTTTTAATTTATTTCTATTTATTTCATTCATCTGTAAACATTATTTTCTATTATAGATTTTATCCATGAAATCTGTTACAATTCAGATTTCAGCATTTCCTTAAAAATTAAATATTTCACTTGCCTCAATCTTTATGAAAATATTTCGTCTATGCTTTGTCTATAATTGTGTTACTTAGATCTTGTATTCTGTTTTGCTTTATGTATTTAAATGATGGTATAATTATACATTCTTAATTCTTTAATGTCAAATCACATTTTTTAGATTTCAAAAACACATCTTTATGTTATTTGTATATAATACAAAAAATGAATCTTGTGTATTAGAATGTTATCGTGCATATTTCTAATAATCTCAAAAACTATAAATGTTGTAAATTATTTATATTTCATTATAATATTCAGTATTCTATATTAATTTTTACTTTTAATTTGTTGTATTTTAATTTTGAGTTCTGCATTATATTTTATGTTGTATGGTTTGCTCCTTATGAAATAAGTCCATTTGTGTATTTAAATATATATATTTAATATAAAAAAAAGTAATGAAATTTTTAAAGTATTTGTAACATTTGTTTAATTTAGACATTTCATGGTATAAATGCCTTAAAAAAATTTGCAGATTATTTTTGATGTGTTACTGAATTTTATGGTTTGAATTCATTGAATATTTTATAACAATATTGTATAATAATGTGAACAAAAAATCTGAAGCAATTAAGATCAATAGATTTATTTTCACCTTCCTTAAAAAAAAAAAAAGTTTATTCTCTTGCAATAGTGCAAGATATATGCATTTGTGCCTAGATAAAATTTAAATACATCGGTTATACTGAATATTATTTACTATTTAAAAATAATTTATATTGAATTCGTAAATGTTAACTTCACAAACTATTCCTGCAGAAAGATTTTGGTGTTGATGAAGCTTGTCGCAGAAAGCATAATAAATTTCTGCCACAGGGCACATGTTATAAGTTACCGTCGCACAAAATTTTTAGATTTTGATAAATCTAGCACTTATAGTTTTTTTTCTTTTTTTTTTTTTTTTTTTTTTACAGGAACACAAATAAAAATTCTTCATCATTATGGCCAATGGACCCAAATTTTTAAAAGTGTGATATCGTTTAAACGCCTTATTCGATTGAGCTGAAAATTTATACACATATTATAATTCACCGTAACACGAATTGTATAGATTTTGGCGAATCTAGTCCTTACAGATATTTACAGGGACACAACAAAACATTCTTTATTATTACGATATATGGGCTCAAATTATTTGAAGTGCAACAGGGTAAAATTAAATAACGGAGACAAATACTGGAACACCCTATTATAATATAAAATTAAACAATGGAGAAAAATTTTCAAAGATCCTATAATTTTCACTTTTGTTTATTTAACGAGTTGTCTTACTTCAATTTATTTATACAATCGTTAATTAGTTAATGTTCGGAAAGTCGAGTGGCGACACTCCAGATTTTTTATTTATTAAATTTAAATCAAAACATTTAATAATTTTTATGCAACTTTATATATATATTCGTTGTTTTGATTGATTTTTAAACACTAGATTCTTCTCTGTTTCATAAATAGCAGAACTACACCGAAATTCAATAAACGATGTTTCAAAGGAAACCAAATGCAGATGTCACTTTAAATCTCTTACTGGGCGCGAGTGCGTAGTTGCTGTTTAATGAGCCAGTCATGCCTTTTTTTTTTTCTTTTTTTTTTTTTTTTTTTTCCCATGATGAAGGGCCGTACTATTATTTTGGCCTGAAACAACTGTTGCAAGTTTTTTCTTTTCTTTTCTTTTCTTTTCTTTTTTTTTTTAGTGTTTACTTACTTAGAAAACTATTTATTTGTTACTCTAATTTTTATTTGAATTTAATTAAGTTAAACAAACAGTGTTAAAAAAAAAAAAATCTCGAAAATTAAAAATGCTAATATTTTTATTTTAATTATTTATTATCAGCTATTTTTTAAATGAGTCGATAAATTTTCAAAAGAAAATATGTAGTGGACGTTAAGAGCATACAAAAACTAATCTCGCTGACAGCCAAAGCTCAGGTTATTGTATGAAGAAATACGTTTCCATAATTACTTAAAACACATTTTTTTTTTAAATTCTGTTTTCAAGTTCAGAGAATTCACATTCATTAAATTAGACTCGTTTTCGAAAAAATTGTTTTTTACATTATTAATGTTTTATTTTCTATTTTAAAAATGCAAGAAATGCACACCGAGTCATTTTCTTTAAACTCAAAAATAAAATATTAAAAACTAAAAATAAATAAATAAAAATAATTTAAAAAATATGTACTAATTTAATGATTGTGAATTTTCTAAAAGTGGAAATGGAATTAAAAAAAAAAAAAAAAAAAAAGTTACGTAATCAATAATTGAGAAAACAAATTTTCCCATAGAATAATGTTGCCTGACTGTCGACGAGGTAAGTTATTACATGTTCTTAACACTTTGACTGCCAAGCCAAAATTGCAAATGTTCACCACGGTGCCCAAAAATTCTGTTGTGTAATTTGTATTTTTTGCAACATAAAATTATATATATATAAAATATTTTTCAATCTGATTCATTTTGCAACACATGTGGAGATTCTCATTCTCCAACAATCAAACTTCAGTACGATTTTCATGTAACTGATATCGTTTTTATAGCCAAGAACTGAAGTGTTGAAAATCCATGGCTATCATATCTGATAGCCAGTGTCCCAACGGAAACATCACTGGCTATCACATATGATAGCCATGGCAGTCAAAGTGTTAAAGAGTTATAAAATAAAGTTATACTACTAAACGAGGTAGTTATGGAAAAAATAAAGTTATTTATAGAAATCTGATAATTTTCCTTGTAATTATCAAACCATATAATAGTTAAACACTTGTAAAAATGTACAATATTATTGTCATTTTAACAACATGTAAGTAAATCGGGTTTATTTTTCTTTTCTTTACAAAGAAATGAGTTTTTAAAAATTCAGCTAAACAAACAAAATAGAAAGAAATAGAGAGAGGACCTAAAAGCTCTAGAAAAAAATTACGAAAACTACAGACTACAAATAGCTTACTAAGAGTCGGAAGAACTCGAAATATCTATGATAACACAAAAGAAAACTTTCTGAAGAAAAAATTCTTTCGAAATCAAATCTTAACATTTGTAACAACATAGTCTAGTACAAGTTTTTCTTTCTGTTCTTATTTTTTAAATTATTTTTTCGTATTTCTTTAATGACTAGGAACTAGAACGAGCCTGGATTTGACAAACGTAATACTGGAATAAAAAATTTAAGTTCTTAAAAGATTCTCGAAAAAAAGTTTTCTTCAGTTCATAAAAAAAAAAGAAAAAAAAAAAAGAAACTTTTAAAGGACTTAAAAAAATAATTAAATAATGCAACTTCATATCATTAAAGGATAAAACTATTTATATATAATAATTAGTCATAAATTATAAATCTGGACACTGATTTATTAAATAATAAAAATCCATAGTAATATATACATGATTTTTCACAAAGCTATAACTTTATGGGAACTTTAGTGATTCGAATTATCCAGAAATCCATAGAAACCAAACAATAGTATGTTTAAAAGAAGAATTGATGTAATTAAAATTAAAATTCTTTTCAAAATAAAATTTAAATGTGGACAGAAAGCCTATTTTATTTTTATTTATTTATTACTTCCTTGTATGTATAGTGTAACCACGTTTCCTATACGCCTAGCAGTGAGGACGAGTCGAAAATCTTGGAGGGTTTCCAAGTTGACCAACAGGTTTGAATTTAGTAAGCATCCAGTCATTCGGTATTCCCTTATCGCTTATTTTCTCTCAACGAAAAGCTTGTCTCCCCTATTTTACTAGTGGACTCTTTGAATCCGCACTTGCGCAGAGGCTTCCATGGTCGCAAGAAATGTAGTTAAAGAGTAATAAGAAAAATGTATTGGATTTGTGAGACTTTTAGGCTTCCGGTTTTCGATGGATTTACACATTTTGAGAAATTCTGAACACGATTCAGAATTTCGTATAAATGTATGCATAGAGATTTTTTTTTTTTAATTGAAAAATTGAAAATAATTCTTAACTTTACAATTTGAAAAAGAAAACAAAAAATGTTATAACAATAGTCAAACAGGATTTTTTTTTTTTTTTTTTTTTTTTTGGTATATGTAGAGGGCATCACTTCCCCCTCTGGGAGGGGGGGGGGGGCTGTACCCCTTCGGTTGTGTAATTTTTCAATATGGATATGTCGTCGATACTTCTAACAAGTAGGAGTGAAGAAACATCTGTGATAATTTAAAATGAATTTATCGATTTTTTACCCATGTTTAATTAAAAAAAAAAAAAAAAAAAAAAAAAAAAAAAAAAGAAAGAAAGAAAGAAAAGAAAAGAAAGAAAAGAAAAGAAAGAAAAAAAGAAAAAAAAAAAATCATATCTTGAGATGTCGACACAAAAATGATTTTCTTTCGATATTGAGTATTAGACTTTTCTAAAATGAAAATCGGCTGCATTCATCATGGAAAATAATTTCATTAATTTTAGGGTGTAATTAACATTATTTTTTAAAGTTAATATCATGTACACATTTGTGATATCTGATTCCGAAATATCTTAACAGCAGAAAATCTTATTCTAAAACCAAGGCACCAATAATTAAATAAATAAAAAATATAAAAAAGCCTTGAAGAAATTTACCAAAGAGAAAAAAGTAGAAAAAGGCAACATTCGACTTGTAGCTCCGCTTTTTCTTTTTCCTTCATCGACCGATCTTATTATGAAAACATTAAAGCACTAATTTAAAAATCCATCACGGTAGATTTTGAGCTAGAAAACAAACAATATTTAATTTGTACTCCCGCTTCTTCTTCTTCTCCTTTTTTTTTTTTTTTTCTTTCTTCCCAGGCTTCTTCTTTCTTTTTTACATGCAAGAGAAAAAAAAAGAACTTTTTAATTTCCACGAAGTTAAATTCAATAAAACTTCAAACATACTCGTTGGAAAAGCCGTAACCGCGGGTTTTTGAATCAAATCAGGCTTGCGAATTTTACATGTGGGGTCATGAACAAAATGTTTAGAACTTTTGTATGTTACGTTAAAATAAATGAATGTTTGTATACATTATGGTGTCTTAATACTGAAGTTATAATATGCAGTATTTTGCAATATTATTTCATTACAATGAGACTATATTTGTAAAAGCTACATACTCACGCTCTCTCTCTCTCCATTTTTGTATTAATGTTACTCGTCATTGTCGTCTGCCGATATGAATACTTAAAATAATCCCAATTTAATTGAACTTATTTTGCTTAAATTTACTGTGGCATCTTTTTTTTTTAACGCGAAACATTCAATTTGTAAAGCATTATAATTATTCATAAGATCCTATTTATCCCATACAAAGTATACAAATGCCTATTATTGATATGTATTGCTTACTAATGTGACGGAATATGACCTTGAAAGTATAATTTTTTTTTTTATTATTATTAAGATTTTTTTATTTTTTTATTTATTTATTTTTATAATACCATCGAAGTTTATTTGAGCCATTCCATGAAATATCACGCTTGTCACAAAATTAAATAATAATAATAATAATAATAATACTAATTTTAGAAAATTAAATTGTATTTTTGTTCTATTATAGCTTTAGAATATAACTTGGAAATTATAATACAATACTTAGGGGTGGGAATAGATTAAAAATTTTAACTGGGTTAATCACAGTTCATTAATCGATTAGTCAGTTGATCAACCTGAATTTTAATTGGTTTTCATTTTTCTTTATATGATTTTATTTTAATACAAAATAAAACTCTCCTATGGAGTCTATGGTTAATTTTCTTTGTGAGGGTCTAGATAGCAAATTGTTTTCTTGTCCAATTTCAAATACTAAGTATAAATTTATCTTAATGAATTTTTGTCTATCTGCGTATAAGGTAAAAATATAATGGGACGTAGGCATGACGCAAAAAAAAAAAAAAAAAAAAAAAGACATGCTTTCTGCGACTAATTTTGTCATTCAATTGGTCTAAATTGAGGCACATAAAGGTTTTAATTTGTACAAACAGAACTTTCATCTGATAACTAATTTTAAAAAGTTTTAAAATTTAACAAATAAATAGATAAAAAAAAAATATGCGTGACAGATGTGACTTGTGTAAAAATTTAGAGTTATCTTTTGGATTACTTAATTTTAAATTTAAATGTTCTTTTCCAATTAATAACACACAATTTTTTTTAATGTACCGGATGATCCAACACTGTAACTGTACTTTTAACAAAAAACCTGTTTGATTTGCAGGATTCCTGTGTAAAATATATGTGAGTGATACAATTTTACGGTTTTAAACTGTATATTTGACGGAGAAATACTGGCACCCCAGCTGCCAGATTTTTCCTGTACTTTTAACAGTGCTTTTTTTTTTTTTTTTTTTTTTTTTTCAGTGAAAAGTCACAGAAAAAAAATAAACAGATTATTATTCAAAAAATACTGTCTGTAGCTCTATACCGTACTGTTTTCACTGAAATGCACAGAAGAGCATTTCTTTTATAATTATAAGAAAAAATATTAATTACATACATTTTTAAAAAATATAGCGCACTGTTTTCGCAGCATCCTCTCACATTTTAAACAGATCCGATTGATCAAATGATGTCATATTTCGATTACTGAAGCTTATTTAGAAGAATTTCCAATGCGCAACATCTGACGGTCATTCTAAAGAATGACAGCCGGCACAATGAGCATTTATTGTCTTACTTACGTTGTTGAATGTACTGCATCACTGTTTTTTTTTTTTTTTTTTTTTTTTTTTTTAAGTAATTTTACAGGTGAAGTGCGACCTGATGAAGAAAATTTAAACTAATTTGCTAATAAATCTTTCGTTTCCTAAAAAAAAAAAAAAAAAAAAATTGGAGAGACTCCACTCGACTTTCCGAACATTGAGTAATTAACAGTTTTGTAGATAAAGTAAAGAAAGAGGAGTTGTTAAACAAACAAAAGAGAGAAAACTATAATAGAGTGTTTGAGTATTTTTTCTCCATATATTACACGATGTTTTATTTAACGCTACTGAACTTTGAGCCCGTAGATCATAATGATAAAGAATTTTTCGTTGTGTCCCTGAAAAACCTATTCACCAAAATGCTTATAGTTAGTGCAACAGTGATTTATAATATTCATATAAATTTTCAGCTCAATTGAATAAGGCGTTTAGGTGCTACCGCACTTTTAAAAATTTGGTCCCATAGGCCATAATGATAAAGAATTTTTCATTGTGTCCCTGTAAAAAAAATTGTAAGTTCTGAATTCACCAAAATCTATACAGTTCGTGCAACTGTGACCTATAACATGTGTACATTTGTTTTGCTCTGATTAATAAGGCGTTTAGACGCTATCGCACTTTTAAAAATTTGGCCCCATAGGCCATAATGATAAAGAATTTTTCCTTGTGTCCCTGTAAAAAACCTATAAGTTCTAGATTCACCAAAATCAATAGGATTCGTACTATGGTGACTTACAGTATACGTACCAACTTTCAGCTTATTCAAACAAAGCATTTAGACGCTAGCGTGTTCCCTCACACACATACACACACACATACATACATCAGATTAAAAATAGTGGAAACGGACTCAGGGGACCTCGGAACGTATAGAAACATCAAAATCTCAAATTCGGATTTTTGACATGATTACAATACTTTCCTCACTATAGTGTTCGAAAAGTAAAAATATGATGCTTTTCTGTGCATTTCTGTGAAGATCGCATCGTTTTACAGTCAATACTTTTTTAATAGTATAATTTTTATTTTTTCTGTGACTTTGGGATCACCCGGTATATTGTGTTGTATTATTTGATACTAGCAAACCTGTGCGAAATTTCCGCATTTTATTTCTTTTCTTATTTACCTTTAAAACTTGAAACTTATAAATATTATACCAATTTTACCACGTAATTAAAATTTTAATTTACAAAAAGCGAAATCATTCAAATAAAGGTTTTAAATAAAATTCATGGTCGACGACTCAGATTTCATTCTTCCAGTTTTAGTACAGGACCCTCCTGACGCCTTTTAAATTTTTGTCGCCATGCTGGCAATCATTATTTATTTATTTATTTTGGCACAACTTTTTGTTAAAAAAAAAAAAAAAAAAAAAAAAAAAAAAAAGTATTCCTTTTTTTTTATTATACTTTTTATGATTGTGTTTTTTAGTCATAATTCATATTCTGTATATGTCTTTAAAGTATTGGTAAGTTTTAAATGGCGCTTGTAAAGATTCTGAAGATGCAAATTTTAAAAATACATTTTTCCACAAAATAATCTCATCAGACAAATGTCGTCATTTTTTCCTATTAGATCGTTGAGCTGAGACCGCGCGCTTAAATATTGTCCATTTATAAATATTATTATTATTTTTTTAATCTTCGCGTATTTTATTAACTGCATCACTATCGTATCGTTTTCAGAAAATGTAATCGGATCGGAACTGTTCCACGTTAGAGAAATATTATATAGATGTTGCATATAAAAAGCAAAAAATGGTCTTTTTGTTCACCTTTTTTTTTTTTTTTTTGTTTTTTTTTTTTTTTTTTTTGGTCAGATAATACACAGAAGACCATAAAAATCATATTATAGAAAGTATTTTACCAGATCATTTAATAGTAAATGAATAAATAAAAATAATTTTAAAATGCAAATAAATAAAGTATAAGGGAATTACTTAAATTTTTTCTCATAAAGGAAAAACTGTTTTAAATACGAATCTAACACTCCGAAAAGCAAGTGTGATTATTCTTAGGTAACTGAACATCTATAAATCATATTTTATTCTGTTTTATGAAATACATTTCCTACTAAACTTAGGTTTAAAAATATTTAATTAGGAATATTTCGGAGGTTTCCTATCGGTTATTGATTTATAATAATTCCAAAAATATAATTTAAAATCTTCTAATTATTACATAAAATTAATTTAAAAATTAGATTATAAAATTATATTCACTCATATATACTGAAAGATCAGAATGAAACTCACATGCATATTCGTTTTAGCATGTTCTGCAAACAAAAATTGTAAGACAAGTGTAGGTTTTAATGCTCAAAATTTTTCTCATTCAGATGAATTTAACACTGTAAGATTAATTTTCTTTCCTTTCATATTTTCTAAAATAGTTTCGTAGTTTGAAATTTCAAAAAATTTAATCGAATTTTCGAAAATTTTGGAAAATTTAATTCTAATTAATAGGATTGATTAACTTGATAAAAAAAAAAAAAAAAAAAGACCAGAACTAAGCACCGACGATTAATCAGACTGATTAATCGTCTCAGCCTTATTTATAGCAAATAAAAAGTAAAACATTTCCAATACTTAATTTTCTAAAATTGATTTTTTTAATTTTGTGACGGGTGTGTGTGTCATGAAATGGTCTATTTCCAGAATTTTCAGCTACAAAATAATGGTAATGGTAATAATGTTGGTAAGTGGTTTGTTGGTAGTATAGATTAATATCCTTTTAATAGCCGTAATTGTCTGCAAAAAATAAAAGAACATATGCGATGTGACAATAACAATCCAAATTCGTTGAAATCTTATATGATTCTTTATTGTTGACATAGCGTATAACACATACTTTTTAATTGGAATAAAGAAATTGTTCCACAATAATAGTTCCCAGAACAATCATGAACAGTAAAATATATTGTCTAATCCAAATAAATTTTACAGAAGAAATTAAAAAATGAACATACATGATACGATCCCTTTTTGGATAGAAAAATCTAGATGCGGACACGGGAAGTACAGACAAATAATATTATGGTTTTAAAAAATTAAAGAACACGCTTTTATAGAAATGTGGACTAAAAAGCACAAAATATCTATCTTAGTATTAAAATGCAGGGTAAAAGAAAATCGTGTGAGTGACACACCATAATATTTACATACATTTAAATCTTTAATTAAAATAATTTAGATTTAAACAAAAACCATTTTTAAAACGTCTCCCCTGACTGGGCTCGAACGCTAAACCTTTAGGTTCGTAGCGCGGAGCTTTACCTCACCGCCACAGCGTTCACATAGGAAAAGTCTTTTTTTTTACAATATAGATTTTATGTTTGCACCCAGAGTGGTTAGAAACATACAAACATACATACAGATGAAGCTAATAAAAGCGTGTTCAAAAGCGAAGCTTCCTTTTAACACCTAAGCTGAAGCAAAAGTGATGAAGAAGTTAGGCAAAAAACATTAACATCAAAAGAACTTTCGCCAAATTGCAACACCAGTTTTTTAAGTCCGTTAAGAAGATTTACATATATTATTTTCAAATATTGTGGCACAGATTTTTGCTCGCCAGAAGTACATTATACTTCGTATGTTAACCATAAGATTCGTTGAATTATTGTGATAAATCAAATCGATTTAATTCTGAAATTACGGACTATCAAGTCAGATTACACATTGTAATTCAAGCTTCCGCCAGATGTAATTACACACATTTCTTTGTTTCGAGATCATCTATTGACATATTTAGTATTATGAAAATAATAATAACTTCTTTTCTTGCGTTTCAAATCTATTTCTCAAAATGTATATTAAATGTTGATAGAAATATTACACTTATTTGATATGCATTAATTAATCATGCATTAATTAATCATGCACAGCCTCAAAATACAACGGTACTTATGATTTTTATTCCGTTATATTTTTATTTTTAGTTGCAATGAAGAGAGGATTCAAGGCTATTTCTTTTTTATCTGCAATATTTGAAAGAATGTATAACGTTCTCTTTCGGAGAAAATAAATCTAATTCTTTTCGTTTTGAAGAAGTGTTTTAAACAAGGAAAATAAGTAATTTTAAGAAGTAAAATGGACCCTCCGTGGTCGAATGGCTGTGTCACCACACTTCTAATCGCCTTCGAGCTTAGGAGAGCAGGTTCGATTCCCTTGCTGGCCCTGGGTGTCTTTCCAATTCTTCGTACTGTAATTCTGTCCTGTGCTAACTGTCTTTATCTGACGAAGATTTACAAGCAGGCTTCGAAAGTCAAGCGTACAAAATATGTTATCAATAAATATGTTATCAATAAAAAAGTTAAGTGCAATAAAATTTTAAGAAAGAATATGTGATTTTCGATATCACAAATGTTACTTTAAACACGAAATAAAGAATATGAAAAATTCATAAATGAATGAAACAAGATTTCGTTTACAATTAAGTACAAATTTTGTGTATAATATTTTATGCAGAAAATTGCATAATCGTTGTAAAAAAATATTTTATTTATTTATTTATTTTATTTGTTTATCACTTATTTTTAGAATTTTGAAGATTATCAGATTTTTTATAAACTATTTTAAAAGTTTTAACCCGTTAGTAGTCGCTATAGACAGCACCACCAATTACAGATTGCGCACTTTTTATTTAACTCTCACCAATAATTTTAAGAAGTGATGTGATCGACGTTCCTTCGTTTTTATTCGCGTTTTATGTATATCAAATGCTACTTCTAAAAATTTTTGGTGGCTATTGAATAAAAAAATATGGCAACACTGAAGAATGGGCGGCAAATCGACCAACTAGCGACTGCTAACGGGTTAAAAGATGCAGAATAAACTAATTAATATAGTGCTATTGAATCAATTAGTATTTCAGAAAGATATCTTTTTTTCCCCCCAAATATTCCTACTATCGATAAAAATGAAGCTTGTAGAAACATAGATCTGAAACAGCGGTCTCTTTCATGACTGCCTTCCCAGTTTTTCTTCTGGCAGGCGAACCAGGATAGGGCGGAACATGACATTTTGCACAATGCCGACTTTTCCGGACTCATTTTGAACTTCATTTTCTTTGAAAGAGAAATCTCCGGAGTTAGGTTTCTATACTCTAGAAAAATAGGGTGATCGTAGAGAGCTCATGTATATCCGAACTATATTTGTATGATAGTTGCAGAAATTTTTATTTCTTAATTTTCGTTCCAGAGTTAAGTTGCACCAGAAAAATCTTGCTAATTAAGAAATTGCTAGTGTTGAGTATTTTAACAAACTTTTTCCAGAAACTTCAGGCTTTTAACAAATTAAGTAAGTTCGTTAGCAGCAGAGATTTTTTTTTTTTTTTTTTTTTCTTCTTTTCCTTAAAAGTTCGACCTTTCAAATCCAAATTAAAAATAAGTGACAATTCAATTTTTCGAGATAATCAAGTTGTATTAAAGAAAGTCCAAAGAATAAATAAATAAATAAATAAATAAATAAAAGTTCTTGAAATAATAATAAAATTAATACTATCAAAGAACCAAACCATTTCACTTTTTTATTTTTTCGAAAATCATAAATAAAAAATCTGTCCTAAACCAATTTTAACTTTGGAAGAGAGACCTAATTCTTTTTCACCTGACACTACACTTCCTTTTACAACTTGAATTACTTTTCATCCTAAGTACAATAAGTTTTCATAATCAGATGCTTTATATATAAAAATATTTTATTAACAGATGATCTTCTTCCTCCCCCCCCCCCCCCCACCGTCCTCAATAGATAAAAATTTTACATTTTCTTTCTAAGTTATCAATATATTTAAGAAAAGGTATTTAAAAAAGAAAGATAAATTACATACTAAAAATATAATTATTATAATTTTGCTGTAAGCAGAATTTAATTTTGGACAAAAACAATTGCATGAATTTCCTTTTTGTTTATCAGTTATAGTTTATTTTAACTTGATACCAACGCATAAAAGAAAAACTATTTTCATTTTGCAATATATAGGTCTCTTGTCCTAATAAGTGTGTATCATCATAAAAATAAATCCTGAGAAATTATTTTGAAGAAAGTTGTCACAAAATGTAATTAAATTTTATTATTATTATTAATTTTTAAATAAAATCTTAAACAAGCCAAAACGCACATGTGCTATCGTAACATTATAATTGAATTGTAACTAGATACATATGCACCTTAATTACATGTTCTTAAGAAAAAATAGTGAGCATTGAATTATCAAACTTGTTTATAATTACGAAGTTTCAAATTTTAATAATTAAAGCAAGAGATTGCACATTATTATATGAAAGATTTCAGTAGAATCATAAAGTGCAACCGAAATACCTACCTATGTAAATTTTTAAATGAATTTGATTTTAAGTATTTATTATGAAAAGTATAATATATGTAACTTAACCCTTTAATATTCATTGGTTTTGCACTGAAATCAAATGTTTGACGTCATTTAATATCTTTTAAGCAACAAATTTTCATTTTTTTTTTCTTTCTTTACTTTTCCTTTTTCTTTACTTTCTTCTATCTTCAATAGAAGAAAGTATTGGATTCGTAAAAATTTTCGATTTCGGGTTTTTGATGGATTTACACGTTTTGAGAGCTGTAGAACACGATTTTACCATTTTTAGAAAATGTCTGTCTGTCTGTGTGTGTGTGTGACAAAATTTTGTGGCAACTGTATCTCTGGAACTACTGCACAGAATTTCATACAAATTGGTATGTAGTTGCACCTTGACATAAATTAGTGCCTATCAACTTTTGGTAAAAATCGTCTTACAGGTTGCGTTGCCATCCCGCTTTTTCTAAATTTTTAACAGGGTGATATAGAGCAAAAATTTTCAAGATGGGTATCTTTCGAAAGGTCTCGTCAGTACCTTTAAAACAAATGGTGGAACTATAAATCTGTGATAATTTAAAACAAAGTTATCGATTTTTTTTTACTTTTTACGAAAAAAAACTTAGAAAAAAAATCTTTTTTTTTTCTCACTCCCCTTAATTTTATCAAACTCCCACGGTTTCCGTGTTCTGACAAACTTAAACTAATTTTTGCTTTTTCTCCCTAATTTTGTCAAAGTCCTACGGTTTCCGTGTCTTGACAAACTTTAACAAATTTTCACATTTTACCCAAAATTTTGTCAAAGTCCCACTTTTTTTTTCCCCTCCCCTTAATTCTATCAAACTCCCACGGTTTCCGTGTTCTGACAAACTTAAACAAACTTTTGCATTTTCCCCCCAATTTTGTCAAAGTCCCACGGTTTCCGTGTTTTGACAAACTTAGAATAATTTTCACATTTTACCCAAAATTTTGTCAAAGTCCCACTTTTTTTTTTTTTTTTATTATTGTTACTGAGTGAATTTGTATAGGAAAATATAGAAGAAAGTCTCGTGGTGGCCACAACATACTAGTTTTTTTTTTTTTTTTTTTTTTTTTTTTTTTTCACAAACCAATTTTTAAACTTTTCCCCCCTTTCGTTCAGTAGATAGAAGCTCTACTTTGAAATTTAATAAATTTTTCCGATGAAGAAAAATTTTGAAGTCGCATGAAATTTTTTAGTGTGTGTGGGTATACCTTGCTGACTGGAACCTGCACTCGTGCGTCGTCAAGTGCAAGTTCCAGTCAGCATATATGAACGTATATATGTAAGGAAAGTATTGTAATTATGACAAAAATTCGACGTTGAGATTTTGGTATTTCTACACGTTTTGAGGTCCTCTAAGTTCATTTTTTTTGCTATTTTTATAGTTATGTATGTATATGTGCATGTATGTGAGTAAACACGATAGCGTCTAAATGCTTTGATCGACTGAGCTAAAAGTTCGTACGTATGTTATAGGTCCCAGTAGCACGAACCCAATTTCTTTTGGTAAATCTAGCACTTAAATATTTTTTTTTCCTTACCGGAACGAAAGGTTCTTTATCATTATGACCTAAGAGCCCAAATTATTTAAAGTGATACAGCGTCTAAATGCATTACTCGATTGCTCTGAAAATGTAAAAACATGTCATAGGTCACTGTCGCACAAAGTGTATAGATTACAAAAAATCTAGCACTTTTTTTTTTTTTTTTTAATAGGGACACAACGGAAAATTATTTATCATTATGGCGTGTGGGCTCAAACTATTTAAAGTGCGTTAGCGTCTAAATGTCTTATCCGATTAAACAAAAAATGTATATACATGTTATAGGCCATTGTCGCACGAACTGTATAGATTTTGGTGAATCTAGCACTTACTCATTTTTACAGGAACATAATGAAAAATTCTTTATCATTATGATATATGGGCTCAATTATTTTGAAATGCAATAGCGTTAAAATAAAGAACATAATATGGATTAAAATATTCAAATACCTTATTATGCTGATTTTTTCTTTTTAAACATTTAAAACCTATGTGTAGAATAACAGTGTTTGAAACCAGTTTACCAATTTTCAAAAGAGAATATGTAGTCAAATTTAAAGAGTTAAAGCAGTTGATAACATCTTTGAATTATACCTGAATTATGACCTACATTTTAATGATGCATTTTGCACTCCGTTCCGAATCTGTTACGACAAAGAGATAATATTATCAGAGTTATTTTTGTTATATATTGTGTTTTCATTATGAAGTAGTTATATGCCTGTTGCTTAGTTATAATCAAATATTGTCTGTATTTTCTGTGTTTGGGAGAAAAAAAAAAGTGTATGTTTGTAATTCGATCAGTAGGGATCAGTACAGATTGCTGCCTTCTGTATCCCCAGAAGGCAGCAAATCCCAGAACGCCGGGTTCGAATCCCGGTACGATTATGGATGTTTGTGGTGTCCTGTGAATACAAAATATTGGTGCATTGTTATAGTGAATTGACGTAATATGGATGAATTTAGGCAAAAATCATTGTAACTATAGGTCTCAAGGTGTCAAATAAATTAATGTTTGTAATTTTTAGCGCCAAATGTTCATCATGGTTTATTTCTAAAATTTTAACCTTTTCACAATTATTTCTTTGTTTTTACATACAGTCGACTGCAAAATTATTGAAACACATCCCCATCCACATTTTGCCTTTCTTTCTTCTTTTTTAGTTTGATCGCTAATTTTTATCATCAACTTATACTTTTTTATAAACAACATAAGACTAAGATCATGACTCGACAAACATTTACTTAACAAAACAGTATTACGTGCACATTTTTTAAATAGTAATTATTGCTAGTGCTTCAATAATTTTGCAGCCGACTGTATATAAACTGAAAATCCCTTATCATCCCTTTTTCGCAATTCATATTTCTATAGGTGCATGTTTTTCTAATCAAATTTATTTCGGTATATATAGAGAATCAGACTACTGAAATTTAAAATCCTGTTTTATCATGAAATACATCTATCTGTTTAAAATGTAGCTTATTCTGAAAAATCATTTATAAAAAGACTCTTTTTTGTTTCTATCGTTTAATTATACAAATGCGTCGTAAACCACCTGTTCTATATACGAATAGCACGAAAGACTACAAAGCTAATTTCATACTACATTCATCATGAAATCAGATACGCTTTTGCAATTAAGCGCATGGCTAGGATTTGATTGGATTATTGGATTAAAAGCATTATCACTTCTGGGATCTTATCATAATTATACCAATGCACTTGTTATAAAGATAGAAGGACTTGGAAGTGTTATATATCTAAGCTGTTTTCTATTTTCCTGATATCAGCATTATTTTATCTCTCTCACACTCAGCAGCTAAATATTTAAAGCACAAAAATTAAATATTCAGCGTGTAGAAACTTATTTTAGTGATAACAAATATACATAGTAAAAACAATTGAGAAATTTTTAAATGTTTGAGCTGGTGTAGAGCTTGATGTTATGATTGAGTCAGAGATTTCTGAAATTTTAATTTTTTACGACTCAGCAAAACCTTATTATTAATGCATGAAATGTATAAGTTTAACTAGCTGGTATTATAATAAGTTTTCACATAACTTAAATGTTGTTTTCGAAATGTTGATTAAAAAAAAGAAAAAAAAGAGAAGAAGAAGAAAGATTGAAAGAAAGAAACAGGAAAAAAATAGTTTAGAAAAAAAAAAAAAAAAATATGTATCAATTCATACGTTATTAAAAAAAAAAAAAAAAAAAAAAAAAGAAGAAGAAGAAGAAGAAGAAGAAAAGAAGAAAAAAAGTTTTTCGTACTTCTACCTAAAAGTCAAACAGTTTGCATCATTTATAAATTATTTTTTAAGATGATGGACTACGGAATCCCTTAGTGTGAATTCTTCAGGTAAGTTTTTTTTTTTTTTTTTTTTTTTTTTTAAATCTGTTATAGTTATTATATATAAGATTGAAATATACTTTTAAAAATGTTTTTATTGGAAATGAAAGTAAAATTTCAAGTGATGATAATATTTTAACAATTATTTCAAACGAGGGCATTTTTTTTTTTTTTTTCGATTCCTTTCTTTACATGGTCTACTTTTGTATCTATTACTTAAAATTATCATATAATTTCTTCGTTTCTTAAAGTGTATAACTATCTGAGCGCAGGATATCTCAATTACAATTTCTTTTATCCTTATAAATTTTACATTCAATGAAACAAAACATTCAAATTAAGAATCTGAACTAAAAGGTTTTAATCATTTTACCATTATTATTTTATTTATTTTTAATCATTTAATCCTTTTATTCATTATGTCAAAATGTATGGTTAAGAAAATTTTTAAATTCATATCTCAAATACTTTTTTGAAATATTATGCGCACAGTGAGAAAGCACCCTTGATTTTTTTTTTTTTTTTTTAAATCTACGATAAAATAATTTTCTATTTTAAAGTAAACCAAAATAATATTTTTTACCAATAGAGTTAAGTCATACTAGTTAACACACACACACACAAATTGTTTATACATATATTCATTCTTAAAAAAAAAAAAAAATAAATAAATAAATCTGGAAGTTGATCGAAAGTTTCTCCATTTTCCCATTTATAAAAGTAGGCTATCCCCTTAAAAGTTTAAAAATAAAACTACCAAAAAGTAGTAATTATTCAAGATTTTAAAAAAAGTTTGCACTTTAGGTAGAAATATCTTAAGCTTATTAATAAGATAAAAAATTTAGAGATTAGCTTCAAAATGCAAAATAAATAAATGAATAAATAAGTAATAACAGAGAAATTTTGGCTGTTATTATTATTATTTTTTTTTTAAATGTGTCTGCTGGTCATTTTTTAACTACATTATATACAAGCTTGTTTTCTAGTGTGTTATATTATTTACCAAGTCAAAGCATTTCCTTAATTTGATAAATCAATCAACTTATTTCTTCTCATTCTTCTGTCTCACTCACTCACTCCACCGAATAAGCCTTGGAAGTGTGTGTAGGATAAAGCCGAGTGACTACACTAGAGTCTAGGTCTATATGTGCAGTGTCCTCCGTGGGAATCTTTCTAGGGGGTCCTAGCCCGTATTTAGGTTAAAATTTGGGTTATAAATAGTGTAATATATAGTAAACATAAACATTGTTTATGTTTACTATTGTTTATGTTTACTATTTATTATAATAGTAAATAGTCTAAATATAATGTAAAGTCTTATTTTTTCTTTATACTACGAATGAAACGTACGCGTACAATTAAGTATTGAGTATCTGGTAACAGGTATTAAATTTAAGTTATGGTTGTGGTTGTGTTGATAACGTCAGAATGCAAAAAAATCTGTTTTCTTATTCCAACTTGCTTTAATTAATTTAGATTTGACTTTATTTCTTTTTTTATTTGATTTGGGTGGTCTTTGTTTTTGATCGCATTAATTGTTTGAATACTGATATTAAATCATCTTTAAATTCAAACTGTATGTGCTGATAATATTACATTTCTACTGTACGTTCTGATTATCTGTCTATCTATATTTAACTTTGTATTTAGTCTTTGAAGGTTTAAATGCTCGAATTCCCATTAATCCTAGAACCCTTAATGGAAGCCCACTGTAAAAAGTTTCTTTTTTAATTAAACATAATCTGTTGCCCCAGCATTTATTTTAGTCATCACCTATATTTTATATAAAGGGGGGGGGGGGGGTCAATATTTGTAGTTGAGAAATACTGAAATTCATGAAATGATGTAATTTAATAACATAATTTATGTTAATGGGAGACTTGAAGCTAGATAAATGAATTCTGGAAAAATAAGCAATATCGTGAACGTCAAATGAAATGATAAACAAGCAGACAGCTTTTTCGGTAGTCAGTTATCAGTGCTAACTGCTAACACTGATGACAGTATGCATGCTAAATGCTATCGAAACAGCTATCTGCTAGTTTATTTCCTTTGTCTTTCAAGAAGTTCTTTACTTTTCCCGTGTTTATCATTTATAACTAAGTGTTAGTAAATTATATATATATATATATAAATTTTGGAAAAGTACAGTAAGTGAAATCGTGTATTAAATTTATAAATCATTTGTAGCTTTTATGATGCCAAGTAATTCAAAGCATTTGTATATTCCTTGGATTTCTGGTTGGTTCTCTGATTGTACTCGTGACGAACTCTATTCTAGAAAATGTGAGTGCTTAAATGTTTTTTGTATGTTTGAAGTTCAAAGTCATTTCGCCCAGTAATTTTTTAGAAAATGGAAATTTTTTTATAAAAATGAATAAATAAATAAATCTGACAATTTGATCACCTGCTATACAATCTGATAAATAAAATGATTTCTTAAATATTATGTAAATGATTAAAACTTAATACTGGATAGTAACACGCTTTGTATAATTGTTTACTATGCATATGGCATAACTGATCTAAAATTAATGATAAAGGAATATAAAGTAAATAAAATCTTAGCATTCGTTTGAGCTTATAAAAATTAAAAAAATTACAATCTATTTAAGTAAATAAATAAAATTATGGCATTATTAAATAGATTTATTCCCCTCCCTTTATCCTAAACGGGGGTAATCGGGGATCGATTAAACTCGGAAAAACTTTCTTTTTATTGGAGGTTTTTCACAGAGGGTGAACATAATTTATACTAATATATAAAATTAAAATATATTTTATAATATATACGTATAGGTGAAAAAAGATTTAGTATTACGATTTTTTTTTTTTTAAACATGTTATGTATGATCGTTCATAACTTAATATATACTACATAAAAACAGATTTTTAAAAAATTATTATAACTGCTTACCAGTATTTTATAAAGGAAAAAGAAATAGAGATTAAAAAAAAATTAATTAATTAATAACTGATTAATGGGTTACATGGGTTTCGAAGACTAAAAAGAGCCCTTCTCTCTCTTAATATAATAAAGTTTTTTATTAAAAATTTTAAACATATAAAAAAAGCAACATTTCAAAAATATTTTATTAAGTTTTCATTAAAATTTTTGGGAAATTTAGCCGATAGGACTGATTTTTAGTAACCAGAAAAGAAGTGGCCACCACGATTTCTCTAAAACTAATACACCAATCTTATTGCAATTTTCCACGATTCTTCAAAATAGAATTAACTACTGCTTGAACGAAGGATTTTGGAATTTTTTTTTTTTTTTTTTTGAATAAATAAATAAATGAATTTGAATTTTTAGCAGTGCTGTATATGCAAAAACAGTACGATTTTCTTTACATCTTCCCCCCGCATAGCCTTGTAAAATTAGTTGTAATCGGAAGAAAAAAAAAAAAAAAACTGTTCAATTACTAGTCAATTTTATTGTGAAGAAGTGTGCAAATTTTCACTAAGATCGGTTCATTAATTTTTGAGAAATCGTATCCACCGCTTTTGTGATGGGTCTCTAGAAACCAGTACTTAACCGACTGAATTTTAGAAAAATTTTAATGAAAATTTTATTAAAAAAATATTGTTTAAATGCTGCTTTTTTATATGCTTAAAATTTTGAATAAAGATTTTTATTTATTGTATTAAGAGAGAGAGAGAGAGAGAGAGAGAGAGAGAGGGAGAGAGAGGGGGGGGGGAGGGAGAGGGAGAGAGAGAGAGAGAGAGGGAGAGAGGGAGAGGGGGAGAGAGAGGGAGAGAGGGGGAGAGAGAGGGGGAGAGGGGGAGAGGGGGAGAGAGAGGGGGGAGGGAGGGGGGAGGGAGGGAGGGGGGAGGGAGGGAGAGGGAGGGAGAGGGAGAGAGAGAGAGAGAGAATAGTCTCTCTCTCTCTCTCTTTTTTTTTAACCCTTCGAATCCCATGTATTCCCTTAAAAATACGGAAATTAAAAGATGTTAGCGAGTTGCTTAAACATCTAATTTAAAAAACATGGATTTATTTTATTTATTTATTTATTTTTCCCAGAGTGAAAATATTAACGGAATTTCTCATGAAAAATATATCTCTCCTTTCTCTGCTCTCTCTTTGTGTTTAGATTTAACCAAAGAAAAAAAAAAGGAGATATTGATTTGATGCATGTTTTATTTGTAATTTAATTAACTAAGTTTTCACCGAATAATTTTAAATATTGCTATTAATTAATGCCATAGAAAAAAAAAAGTAAATTTTACTATCTTTTTTACAGAAATTTCCACTTTTTGTGTTTAAAAGAGTAAAACCTGTAAATTTAAATTGCACCCATTTTTCTTAGAGGTTGTCCAAACAAATTCAAGAGACATTCTCTTTAAGAATGAAAATAATTTTAGTAGACCGCTCTGGCATTTTTGCAACCAGAAAAGTCCGTATAAAGTGACTTTTTTTTTCTTTCCTCAGTGTAATATTTACGTACAATTAATTTTAATGTCATGTAAAAAAGTAATCGTAACCTTGAGAATGAAAATGGCATTTTCTCATCATTAAAATATATAAGTTTCATTACTATATTTGACTTAGTTTTTTATATATCCCAACACCTTTTGGGCAATACCTCCAGTTTCTTAAATTCCTATTGGCTGCTATTCCGATTCTAAAATTCGCTTCCTTATCCATCTTTGTCATTCTGCACTGATGGCGGTACGCTTAACACTACGGAAACTGCAGTTTGTTTTTAACATTTTTTACATGGGTGTTTTCAACATTGTGTAAATATTTATATTTTAAACACCTTTAAGCAAAAAATTAATTCAAATATGATATGATTTTTTTTTAAATAATGAAATTTAACTTGATTTGAAATTATTAACTCATCTCTTTATTTATTTTAAAAGCGGGTATCATGGAAGGAAACATAATGTCTATAGGTTAAGAAAGCACTTAAATTGAAAGTGTAATAATTTTTTGAGAAATATTTTCATAATACTGACAGAATAATTTTTAAAAGTACAATAATATCATGTTATTTTCTAGTTCTACCTACATTTTAAAAAAATCGGTCGCCGATACAACCATTGTTTATTTTTTATTTTTTCTATCGATGACTGAATCGAATAAAATAAAGTAAATAATTCGCATTTCAAATTCAACACTTCTTTTAGTTCGAAAAAAGGAAATAGTAGACAGGAAATCTAGGTAGCAGATTTATTGTGCAGTATACAAATAATTTTAGTGCAATGTTTATTATTATTATTACTATTATTATTTTATCTGTAAATTCTCGATGAGGCTCTATTATATATTTATATCTATCAATATTTCTATCTATTTATTTATTTATTTCCCAGTGTCTGTTCCTTTCCAGCCTCCTGCCAGCAAATAATAATGAGGATAATAATTTTAGTAATGGAAAAAATATCAAAAAAGAAAATAATAATAAAAAATATCGATATTCATTTAAAATTTTTTAATTTTCTTAAAAAAAAAAAAAAAAAAAAAAAAAAAAAAAAAGAAAAAGAAACGAAATTCAGTTTATGTATGTTAATGCAATCTGAAGATCTTTCCATGGGTTTTTTGTAAAGCTTATTTTAACAGTACTTTAGTTTTCTTTTCCCTTATATGATTTGAAGCAATAGTCATCGCTACTATTCGGATGGTTACAATAACAATAATATCAATATTATTATAATTATACATCATAAAATCGAAACTATAATCGTTTATTAATTTTTTCATTTATAAACATTAAATATGATGTTAAATTAAAGGATAAATTGTAGAGAAAGGAACAATCTAGGCACAATGCTGTATAAGTATTGTTATTTCTAAATTTCTCTTTTTCTTTAATATTTAATATCTAGTTGCAGTTGCCGATGTAATAAATATTTTTAAATGATTAAAATTACACTGAAATCTCTTCTATTCTTTGATCAAAAAATCTATTTAGTTCCTCATTTGAGGTTTTTTTTTTTTTTTTTTTTTTTTTAACAATAATATTTTGTATTAAATTGTCAAATGATCAACACCTTCATTTTCCTTTAAATGCTATCCTATTATTCTCTTGATATAGACAATTGCCAGCTATAGATTATACAGGGTCTCAGCTTAAAAGAGTACCCGTCGGTTTTTCTTATAACCCTTAAATCTGGCGGATGTGGCAACTATTCTAACATTGAAGTATGATTGTTCGAACCTTGTTGAAGTTTGCGAGACAATTTCTAACACTGTTGGACTGTTACAACTTTATTTGTGAGGTAAAACAGAAATGGAGACGCACAATTTTTTAAATCCTGTAATAATTTTATTTTTGAAAAACATAATTAAATTCAATTTTTTTACATTATCATTCCTCACAGAAAATGTTGAAAATGTTCGCCACCATTTTGAATGCAAATTGCTAGATGATCAACTTTTTCATTTTTCTACCTATTACACGCGATTAATCTGGCTATCTTGCCTTAAAAACCTGTTTGAAATTAATTGTCAATATTAAATACAGTTTTTACTTTTTTTGTTCATATTAACATATTAAATTCGTTTTTATTTATTTATTTGATTAAATGCAACATTTTTATGAGAAATTTCTAATAAAGCTTCACTATAAAATGCAATTGAAACTAATGTTTTATCAAAACCATAGCAACGAAAAAATATAAGTAATATTCGACAAAACTTAGATAGTTTGTGAAGAATGTTATAATTTTAAACTTGTCCAAATTCAAATTTTGTTTGAATTCATTGACTTTTTACTATAAATATAGAAAGAAAACAAGGAAACACAACTTTTTTTTTTTTTTTTTTTTTTAATAATTGTAGATACTTTTTCCCTATCATTATTACTATATGTTATCTGAAAAAAAAAAAAAAATCGATAAGTAGCTAATTTTTGGTGTTTTAAAAGAAAGCTTAGCATATTTACGAACTCTAGATTTTTGCATATTCCTTTTAGTGTTTATCAAAATTGAATTACTGTTTGATAACTGGTGGAAAACGGATGAGAAAAAACAAGTCTATTATGGGAGGAAGAAAAAAAAGTGTAAAACTTTTGTAAGAATTTGCATAAACTTTTTAAAAAAGAGTGGATTTTTCTTCTTCTTCTTCTCTCTTTTTTTTTTTTTTTTTTTTTTTTAGTTGCATATGAAAAAGGGAATATTACAGATGATTTATGCATTAGTTTAATTTATTCCTCTCAAAATATGTATTCAAAAAGTTTTAAATATATTAAAAAAAAAAAAAAAAAAAAACTAATAAAAGTGGTGGAGTTTGAATAACACTTATTACATGTGTTGTCTGTTTTTTTTTTTTTTTTTTTTTTTTTAAGAATTCATATAAATGTTTAAACAGTTCATTGAAAATTTATATACCTCAGTTATTTCTTTTCTTCCAATAGAAAATATTATACATTACTATTCTATTACTTTACATACAAATCCGGAATATAATAAATTTAAATACATCTACATCTGTATATGTTATATGCTTTTTGAGATTTCATTACAATACTTTTCATACAATTTCACTTTCTTTAATATATTTCGATATAGTATAATTCTGAGTATATTTTTCAAATTCACATCTTTAGCTATTTTCGGCGCAGTTGTTAATCTAATGTATTGACTTTATTAAAATATGTGTTCATCTGAATTTATTCATTTCATTAAACTGATTTATTTGCATAATACACACGCACACACATGTAATATACATACTATATATTAAAAAAAAAAAAAAAAAAAAAAAAAAAAATCACATCAGTTTGTCAATTAGCAGATTATGATCTGCTTTACCTAAGCGACTCTACTCACAGACGTTATTCAGGAACATTGCATGATTTAAGATGCAATATGCTTTACAATTTATCGACACCTATGCTAATACAGGAATAAATAATAACTTATATCGAAAGCACTAAATAATGAGAACATAAAAAATAATTGCGTGAGCCAATTTAAATAAATCTAATGAGCAACAATGATTGCATTACATCTGCTACTTCAGACCTTCAAACAATTAGAATTTTTAATCCCTAATAGTAATTTACAATTCTTACTTCTTTGACGATGATATTGACATAAAAACTGTACTAAAAAATCTGAATTACATTTCAGTTTCTTTCTTTTTTTATTTTTTTTATTTTTAAATCTCATTGCTTGTTATGACTGAAACAGAAAGTGGGGCTATCCTTCAGGATGTGTAGTGTAGTATATTATTTATTTCTGAAAATTAGAGAAATATGTATCTGTTTGAACATAACGAAGCCAATGATTATACTATACTGCTGGAGAATATAACAAGAAAATCTTTAAAATTAGCTGTGTAGGACTAAAAAAAATATACACACAACAACACAATTTTTCCAAATGTTATTTATTTATTCAGTGTATGAAAGAGTAGCATTGAATATTATAGCTTTAAATTTCACAATTATTATTATTATTATTTTAAATAAGTACGAAATAAATATGTAATTCTAGCATGTGTTTGTTTTACCATTTTTATAATTAAAAAAATATTATATAACTAAAAGAAAATTTCAACATTCTTTAAAGTTGTACTTTAAAAAATTTTGAAATTTATTATCATCATTATTAATTTCTCACCATCATCATCATCATCATCATCATCATTATTATTATTTTATTATTAATAAGAACGTTTTTACAACATAATGAATATTTTATTACAGCATTCAAATCGAGAAAACTATTTTAAGAAAATTAATTATTCCTAACATTCTTTTTGAGACCGGAAGTAGCCGTTCTCTTAAATCTTGGCATGTAAAGTATAATTTAAAACCTGAAACGGTTTGCACTCCTCAGTTCTTTTTAGCCACACTGTGCGAACGTGTTTGCAGAAGTTAAACAGAAAAATGACGCAACACTTCAGAATATGTGTCACTCTTCAAAGAGTTGGCAACAGCGACGTTTAACCCCTTTGTTCTACCAGTTGCCACTCTCAGAGTTCTTTGATCCCGAAGTGTAAAAATACAAGACTTGAAAAGACGTTCTACTGCTGAGTCAAGTACCCATTTTAAGCTACTCTTATATTTAGACTTCCTGTGCAAATGAATGATTAGTACTAATTTGTGAATGAAAGAGAATTTATTAACCTTCCAAACCAATGCTTCTCAACTGGTGTGTCGGAAAAAGACTTAAAGCATGCCGCTAAAAAAAACTTAAAATACTACTAAAAAAATTAAATTTGGCTATTTTTTCTTTCTTTTCTTTTAAGTAATGGAAAAGAATTAATGAAATACATAAATATTAATAATAAGTGTTTGCTTCTCTTCCCACACTGTATTACATATATGCTCAAAATTCAGCTTTTTATAAATCTTCAATATTAAACTAACATTCAAACTCAATAAATGTCAATTAGTAAAAGAGACTTCTTAAAGATATGCATTGTTATGTTATGTAATTTATAATAACACACACACTGGGAAATTTCAAAGTTATTTTTCTCCATTTTTTAACTTTTTCATTATCTTTTGATTTGTAAAATGCTTCATTTCCATATGTAATAACTTATAGATATCTTTCTAATTCATGGTTATCTTTCCCGGTTTCTGATCATATAATATAGAATTATTATTATTATATATTTCTTTTCTCCCCCCCCCCCCTTCTTTTCCTCGGCCATACACAAAATTAATCCTCATAATATCATTGATACTGAAACAGTAACATATGTTGAAAAAATCATTGTACTATTCATTTAACTTCACTTTTTTTTTTCTTTTTTTACGAAGAAGAATGTTGGTGCGAGTGCTCAGTGATACAGAAAATAGTTTTTCTGGTCACTAAAGCAACATTTTTTGTTAAACTTTCAACGTTATTTTACCATGAAGACACACAAAATTTGTAAATGATTATTCATATGTTTAAGATTCTAATAATATTGTATTCTATTATTATTATTAAATACTTTCTCCCCCCTTCTTTTCCTAGTCCAAACACGAAATTAATCCTCATAATATCATTGATACTAAAACAATGACATAAGTTGGAAAAAATCCTTGTATTTATTTAACTTCACTCTTTTTTTTTTTTTTTTTTTTTTTTTTTTGACGAAGAAGAATGTTCGTGTGTGTGTGCTCAGTGATATACTTAGAAAATAGTTTTTCTGGTCACTAAAGCAACATTTTTTGTTATACTTTCAACGTCATTTTACCACAAAGGCACACAAAATTTGTAAATGATTATTCAAATGTTTAAGATTCTAATAATATTGTCTTTTATTTATTTAAATAAGGAGCAGTTTGACCTCTCAAGTAGTGTTTAACTTTGAGATAATTTCCTAAAAATATTTTTGGATGTAAATAATAATAATAATAGTAATAACTACTTTCTACTTTCAATTATCTTATTTATTTCAAACGTAAAATAAAAAAGAAGAAGAAGAAGAAGTTTGAAAGTGGATAGATCCTAGATAGTAATTGAAAGTAGGTAGATTGAAAAATTACCTCAGCAAATTTGTAGGTGGTTCGTTTTTTCTCTTCTCGCTCTCTATTATGCATAATGCATATGTTATAAATCGTTTCCCAACGATAATGTGAAGAAAGCAGAATATGCATAACATGAAACTTTTTCAAACATTCCACAAGAGGAAATAAAAATATATCACATGAAAAAATGGAAGATTTAGTTAAAAAGAAAAAATATAATAAAAATCCGAAAAATGAAAGCCTGCAATACCCAATACGTCGTCAGGGTAATTGGTTGAATATTGTATGCAAAATTAGGCGTATTTCTATACATCTGTAAGAATTCTAGCCAAAAAATTACAGATTTCAACGCGTAATAAACCTAAACAAAACAGACCAATTAAACATAATGCAAGATATTTAATCCAAAAATTTATAAACTTAGAAGATAAATTACTTACTAACAGGGAAAAAAAAATTATACAAAACTAAATAAATAAATGAATATATATATATGTATGTACTGTGTGTGTAAAGGAAGTAACAGTTTTACAGTTGTAGGAATAGTAACGTCGAAATTTTGATCATTACAACTAGGGGTGGGAATCGATTAAGAGTTTTAACTGGGTTAATCGTAGTTCATTAATCGATTAATCGGATTTTTAATCAGTTTTCATTTTTCTTTATAAAATTGTATTTCAATGATGAATAAAACTCTCATATTGTGTGTGTATATTATATATATATATATATATATTATTGATAAGTTTGACTGAATTTTTTTTTTTTTTTTTCAAAAATTTTTGTTTAATCAATTATATCTGTTTCATAACTGAAATTTAAATCAATTTTCAGAGTAATAATTGGTGACTTTAAGTGTTAATTTTATATAAATATTTTCACTTATTCAATTTTATTTATTATTATTTTTTTAAATAAATTAATTTTTCGATTCATTTTGAAAGAAACATTAAATGAATTTACACATATTTTAGTTTTATATTTGCAGGTCTTGTCCATCTCGCTTGTCACTATTTTTAAATGAATTCTCAAAATTCCATATTATTATCATAAAAATCTCAAATCCTTATATTTAGTTCTTCTTTGTCACTTCGGACTAGAACACGGAATGTTATTTTTTGTTTCTACTTCAATAGTTACTATCAACATTTCTGAACAGACAATAAACGCTTGAAGATACTGTGAAACTCTGTTGACATTTGCCCCAGCAGAGGAATAGTGGAAATATCAATGCTTCTTTTTTTTTTTTTTTAATCTTTAGCATTTCTATTTTTTGAAAGCTTCTTGTTTCTGAGAATACTATTACCCTAGCCAACACTTTCTGTAGAAGGCTACAGACAGGTGATGTTGCTCCAGCATGTACACGAAGCGGCATTTTGTTTAATAACTGTCCTCCGCCATTTCTCTATCAACAAAAGTGCAACAACCTTTTGAGAGGTTTTATTTTTATTTTTTTATTTATTTTATTTATTTATTTTTTGCTTTTTCATTATTTGATGGATGTTTCTTAGAATGTTTGTTAGCAAAATATGTGAAAAAATATTTTGTAGGCAGAACAATATTTTTACTTTAATTCGTAGTTTGAAAATTTTAATCGGATTTTGAAAAATTTTAATCGAATTAATCGATCCGATTAACCCGATTAAAAAAATTGATCGGGACTAAGCATTGATCGATTAACCGAACCGATTAATCGATTAATCGGCACAGCCCTAATTACAACGGAAAGCTTTATTGTAAACCATTCAAATGGAAGCCATGCATGTGACTTCCGAAGTTCCTGGTCTATAACAGCAAAATAACAAGAAGAACCATTCAAATAATATAATTTTTGTTTTCTATAGTTACCATTAATCGACTCCATAAATTAACTGATATGGCATTATCCTCTTTCTTAATAAAGACTGATTTTGCTTAGATTGATTTTTATTGATTTTTATTTATTTTTTTTTAACTTTTTCATTAGATTTTTTATTAGTACGAAGAAAGTATGCATTTTTATTCTCTTACTACACAAAAAGTCCAATAAAAACTCATATTAATAAATTAAATAAATAGTTATCGCTGAAATAATGTTGAAAAAGAAGAAAAAACTTAGACATAAAAGAAAATGAAAGAAAAAGTCTCAAAAAGGAAGAAAATAATAATAAGGAAAGAATTGTTAAAATGAATAAAATAATAATAATAAAATTGTGCACATACCTTTCAATTGCTTTTAAAACGCACAAGTGTCAAATAAGTAAATAAATTGAATCAGTGCTACAAATAGTTTTAAAATCTAGTGGAAATTCTATTAAAATGAGATTTCCTTTTAAAACCTAATATTAAAAGTCCATTGTATTGACAGCTAGATGCTCTTTAATGAAGCATTTTCAAGGTAATTTGTCTTGTTTGTCCTCATTGCGACGCCACAACAATAAGAGGCTTTTGTTATGGAAAGGAAATTAAATTAGAGGTTTTCATTTTCTTTGGGCTTTTGTTTGTAAAGCTAAAGCTCTGCACAGTGTTCAGTTCAAGTTTTTCATATCGCAACATTCAAACGCTCTTTTGCAATTGGTTGTTTAAATTGCGAATTTGAAGGAAATACAAAATTAACTGATGACTAATTTCGTTATGATAAAAGGTTTTTCACAATACCATTTATACTTCTTATTTTCAACATCAAAGCGATGACACTATTTAGAATTTCTCCCGCCGCTGCTTAAAAGCAATTAAGAATTAAAAGTACCAACAATAATATTATGGTGATTTTTTTTTTCAGTCGCTATAATGTTTTCGAATCGTAATTACATTCTTAAATGTAAGTTGAAATCGTAATAACAAAGTTTAAAATGTTGAAACTAGAATACTAGACTGCTTTATCGTATTGCTAATTTAATATGCTAGTAAATGTGCAAATTTTTACAGATGTTTAAATAATACGAATATATTTAAATAAATGTATTTAAAATTAAAATTAAACAATAGGCCAAAATCTCTTTTGTTATTTAATAATTTGGGAAAATTAATGTCTAATAAATTCATATACAAATTGCACATATATATAAATTAATGACATTTTCAAAATAAATAAACAAATTCAAAGCAACAGACCAATTTTGTTAATTTTGAAATTCCTCTTCAAAGGTTTATTTACTCAAGATCTATAATCAATCTTAAAAATTTCCTTACACTGTTATGGTTATTAATTACATTAGATATTCTTCATTTTTTCTTGAATTAAAATGTTATATTTTTGATAGTGAATGTTCTAATTGATGATTTTGTTCTAGAATTAAAGCTAAATTTTAGTTTACATGTTTGTATATGAACTTTATGTCATGCAATAATAGCGCTAAAATTTAATATGTTACGACGGTGTCTACTTCTCTGAAATGGAAAAATGTCTCATTTTAAATTCATAAAAATGCTGTAAAAAGTAAGTGTTTTTTTTTTTTTTTTTTTTTTGTAATAAAAATAATGATATGACGTAAATACTTCTTATAATAAATTTATTTTCGCTAAATATATAAAAGTTGAAATTTGGGAGATTCAAGGTCTGAGACTAATTCTGCCAATATAAGGCCCAGGTCCGGGTGCAACTTTGCGCCTATACACCTCTCCAAACGTAGTTAATACAGTCGAACTTCGTTAACGTGAACACTGCTCTTAAGGTGAATTACTTTTAATATGAACTGTTTCCATAATCCCCGTCAAAATGAAGATCAGTTTAGTTAAATGAAGATTAGCATGAACTACTGATATCACGAACAAATTTTTTATTCCACTTGACATTCATGTTAACGAGGTTCGACTAAATATGTAAATTCACAAAAATTGTTTTCAGAAATAAAAATATATGGCAATTTTGGCATGGAAAAATACTAACGTGAATGAATGATATATGTTGCTTTATTAATTCTGGTGAAGATTGGGAGCTGTATTTAGAATTCCGAATAAAATTTTTATAGGCAAATTTGTTTATCTTCTGATCATATATAAAATTTGGAATTAAAAAAAATTTCATATTAAATACATTGGCCCTACTATCAAAGATTGTTGATTCCTTCTAAATTAGAAAAATCTCAAATTTTAAAGTCATTGTAAAAAAAATATATTGTAAAAATCTGAGAGTATTTCTTGAAATAATGATAATGATAAAAGTAAATATATTTTTTCAGTTAATTTATTGCTCTAAATTACTAACAATGAACTTGAGATGTTATGTCAAATGTTTTTCATCTCTTCCAGAAAGTAAGTTTTATTTTGAAAGTATAACTAGAATTATTATTATTATCATTATTATTATTTCGTGTTTTAATATTGTTTAAAATAATTAAATTTGGCGTTTCACAATTTTTTTTTCATATTGCTCAAATTTCAGCTTATTGGAATAAAAACAAAAACTAAAGATAACTACAAATTTGAATAAATGATTCTCTACAATGCAAAATCAGCGTTGAATATTGTATTAGGTTAATTTAATTTAATTATAATTCGATTTTTTTTTTTTTTTTTTTTTTTTTTTTACACAGCAACGATCATGTTTTAAATACTTTTAAGTGAAATCGTGTTGGAATAACAAAATTTAAAAGCTAATCTAACATGAAAAATTGACGGCGAAAAACGATAAATATAGTATAATTTCATTTGAACAATGCGCAGAAACCAGGAAACAGATAATGATAAAAATTATGAAGAATTTAAAATGCAAACATAACAGTTGAAGATTATATATATATATATATAATTCGAAATTTAATTTAAAGGGTTCTAAAGAATGCTTTTTTTTTTTTTGGGGGGGGGGGGGTCATAGTTATTTAATGTACTTCAAGTTAAATTATGCATTTTCCATGTGAAACATAGTAAGGATTTGTTTAAAATTAAGATTTTTTTTTTTTTATGATATGTAATAAACTTAGAGGAAAAAGAATAATAAAATAAAATGATAATAATAATCTATAATTTTTTTGAGGAAGAAGAATGCCAGGGGGAAAAAATACACGCATACATTTACATCATTCTTTTAATTCTGCACCTTTTCTTTTAATTACGAATTCCTTTGTTTGAAATTGTAAAAAAAAACAAAAACAATTTTCAGCCGCAAGATATTAACGAAATGGAAAACTGAAATTGCAAATTTTATTTCTCATTTTACTTAATTCTACTTTTTTATAAGTAATAATTTAAACATAATAGAAAGTGAGACTTTTTTTCAGTAGAATGAACAATGGCGGCGGCTTTCTTTTGGAATACTTACTTATTAACAGCTGGTTGCAAAATCCCTCAGGGGACCTCTTTTGAAAAGGGGTCTGAAAGCATAGTCATTGTGTTAAAAATTTACTCCCCTCTTTTTCCGGAGGCCTTTCGAATATCCAAGGACACGTTAGGAAGTTAAATTCTCGTCACTGGTATAACAGATACGACATAACCTACTTACTTTGATTGGAAGTTTTCTCTTTTTTTTTTTTTTTTTTTTTCCTCCGGGATATAAAATTTGCATTTTCTTATGGCATGTTTAAAGTGATGCACAACACTATAAAATATGCTTTACATATTCATTTGTGATGCACATTTTATTTAGATTTTTCGAGCTTCATTCTTTAATAATCAATACATTAAATTTTAAGTTAAACTCTCCCTTTTTTTAAATAGATTCTTTGAAACATTAATAACAATTTCTTCACTTGGGAAAAAAAAAAATATATATATATATATATACATATTTATATAATGTATAATGTTTCCTTTATTTTATTTTATTATTACTTTTTTTTTTTCTTCTTCCTTCCTTCCTTTCATTTTTTTTTTTTTTTTTTTTTTTTTTTTTTTTTTCAGAGAGAAAGAAAAAAAAAGAAAAAAGATAAAATGTATAATACAGCCCATATCAGAAATAGTTTTCAATATTTTAAGTTATTCTTCACCTGTAATACATAAAATATAAAAAATTACTCTTATATACAAGAAGTACCTCTTATAATCAGTTCTAAATCAGCTTTAAATATGTAAAATTTGTTTTAGCTGTAAAAATATATAACGATAGAACCATTTTATTTTATTTATTTCTTTTGCGATGATTAGGTTATTCCCGTATTTAGAAGAACAAATACTACTACTAATAATAATAATAACAATCTTAAAGATAATTGGTTGTATATCTATATTTTTTTAAGTGTAAAAATATTTTTAAAAATAGTTATATAAACAATGCAGTAAATAAATAAGACTATATACATAGTTCGAAAATTGTTCGTAAATTATTGAAAGGGAGAATGAAAGCAAAAAAAAAAAAAAAAAAAAAAACATATGCATATGCATATATATGTTATTTTTTATGTTGTTTAAACCAATTTTAAAGGCAGATAAATGAGTAATTTCTTTCTTTCTTTTCTTCTTTTTTTGCTTGTATTATAAGAATTTTTATACTTTTTAGTGTGTGCATGTACGTGAAATTTTCTATAGCATGTAATATTGATGAAAACAAAAGCTTACAGAAAAAAGGCTAACAATGTAAATCTAGAAGTCTAATTTCCTTATTAATATTGTTGTTGTTACACTTATTATTTCACTTAAATAACTCCCATTTCTGGAATAAATAAATAAATAGAATTAAATGAAAAGAAAATACTCCAACAGTAAACTAGCTGCTAAAACAAAAGCTGAAGCATTTGTTCTAAAAAAGGAGAAAGGAGGGGGGGGGGGGTTGAGAGAAAAGACTTTCCTATGTAATAGTATCATTAGAATCGTATGATGCGTTATACAGTAAAGAAAATGCACACCTGTTATACAGATCATTTTTTAAGCATTGAATCACCCATCAGTTCAACACCTGTTCAAGAACGGAAATGATAAAGATAAGTTATATTTCAAGTGAAAGTTTTTATTAAAATTTATTAAACGCTACAATGGTATACACAAATGAAATAAAATTCTTAAAACACAAAAACGATGGCAAAAAAAAAAAAAAAAAAAAAAAAAAAAGATTCCACACCCCCTTTTTTTACTTATTTATTTATTTTAAGAAAAATATTTGAATTAATTTTCTACATTGGTCATTTTTAATTGCAGTTTTGAAATATAAAAACTTTATTATGTTTTTATGAGATTATACTATACAAGAAATAAAATATAAGTACTTCCTAGCACCATTTTTATAAACTAAAATATTTGACTAAAGATCCATAATGAATAAATGAAAAATTTATAAAATATTTAAATTAATTTTCTTCAGTGGTCATTTTTAATTGCAGTTTTGAAATATAAAAATTTTATTATGTTTTTATGAGATTATACTATATAAGAAATAAAATATAAGTACTTCCTGGCACCATTTTTATAAACTAAAATATTTGACTAAAGATTCATAATGAATAAAGGATAAATTTATAAAATATTTAAATTAATTTTCTTCATTGGTCATTTTGTAATTGCAGTTTTGAAATATAATTGTATTATGTTTTTATGAGATTATACTATATAAGAAATAATATATAAGTACTTCCTGGACCATTTTTATAAGCTAAAATATTTGACTAAAAGATTCATAATGAATAAATGATAAATTTATAAAATATTTAAATTAATTTTCTACATTGGTCATTTTTAATTGCAGTTTTGAAATATAAAAATTATTATGTTTTTACGAGATTAAACTATATACGAAATAAAATATAAGTAATTCCTGGCACCATTTTTATAAACTAAAATATTTGACTAAAGATTCATAATGAATAAATGATAAATTTATAAAATTGTAAAAGCTGATATATTTATCATTTTCATATTTTACAGTGTACATACAACTAAATCATTAATAAATATTATTTTTAATTCTATATATGCATTTAAAACATAAATAAATTATATCAATTAATAAAATCCGGATTAAATTGGACAATATAATGTCTTAAGTTGCCTTTTTTTTTTTTTTTTTTTAAACAATACACAAAACTAACGAACACAGAATAATCAAACAACAGTTTGTTTATTTAATTTTTCGCTGTAGGTGGGATAGTAATTTAACTTTACGAAATGAAAAGCAATACAATTTGCTCTTTACCTTTCAGTATGTATATAATATAGATTTAATAAAAGACTTCGAATGCTTAAAGATTTACTTACGAAACAATATTTTTGAAATGTTTTAATACAAATAAAAAATATGATTACAAGTTTATTATTATTATTAGAATTAAATAAAAAATGGTGTGATGTTTAAATCTTGTTTCAGATTTTGATTAAATTTCTTAATTATTTACAGTACAAAATTTATAAAATTATTAATGTATAAACATTTTTCAGGGTTGTTTTCGTAAAATAACTAAATTTAGAATTTATATAGAAACATACAACTTGCATTAAAATGTTCAAAAAACTGCATTCTATAGAATGAATTAAAATAACATACAAATCTTTCGGATTAAATTAATAAAAATATCATGTAAATGAAATTTTTAATTATTTAGTTAATAGATATAATGAAGATATTTAATTAACTTAAAGCTAATAAATTACTCGACAGAATGCTGATTCGGGAACATTCTAATGCAAGTTATCTGTTTTGTCAAATGTAAAAATTCTAAATTAATGTTATACGGATCGTGAAATAACATAGAAAAATTTTGCAAAATAAATAATTTTTCACATTTTCATTGTAATTATTTAAAAATAATGAACTCATAATTTTCCAAAAACTAAAACAAGCCTTGAACACTGTATACTAATTTTTGTGAAATTTAATTAGAATTAAAAAAAAAAAAAACTTGTGACCAATTGAAACAGACTCAATTGAGCTAAAACATTTTAAAAAACATCCCCACCCCCAAACACACATACAATTTCGGAATGTGAAAGTATGATTACGATTAGCATTAGTTTTAGATAAGTAGGAATTAGAAATAATATATTTTGGTTTTGAAAGCAGTTTAATATTTTTCTAATTTCCAAAGAAAAAAACTAACTATTTTAGTAATAAATTTTATTCTTGTTGTAAATAATTGCTTATATATGCACTAGATGATAATCTCGTCCTATTTTTTTTTTTTTTTTTTTTCCTGATTATTTTTTTTTACTTTTTAATGAATTTGATACAAACTGAAATTCAATAGTTACTGTCATTTACCAATACATTTCCCTTTCCCCAAATGCACACATACGTACGATAGTAAAATATTTTACATTAAAAGAAATGTTAATAGCATTTAACCAAATTTAATAATTTGAGTAAACACTTACAATATCTGAGAACTATTAACTTAGTCAGGAATAAAGGCCATTTATAAAAATATTAGCGTGTATAATAGAACAATGCTTTATAAAAATATCTTTGATTGTTGCCAAATGCTACTAATTACTTTTCCTAATTAACTGGGGTCTCAGAAGACCTGTGAAACTTCAAAAAATTTTATTTATCATTTTTTTAATAAATTTTAGCGATTTCCTGCTAATTTTGGTACTAATGATAACTTTCAAATTTCTATCAGAACGCGAGATATGTTAAAATAAATAAATGCTCTCAAATAATTATTTACGGTAATTCATATCATTCATTACGATTTTCTCAGTATTGCTATTTTATTCTTGTGCGTAGAATATTTTAAATTTATTTGCAATATTTCCATTAAATTTTATAGATATGTTTAACTGGTTGATATAGAATAATTTCTATGTTTACGATTATTATTATTATTATTATTATTATTTTAATGTTTGCGTTAATTTTTTTTTCTAAAATTTTAAAGTGAATTTTATTTCCAAAATTAGTTTTAAAAATGCTAATAATTTGAGTTATAAATTCAAGCTATAGTACTTTTAAATCCCTTGCAGTTGGTATTTCTTTTTTGAAAGCAAATACATATAAAAGAAAAAAAAAATTACATTTAAAAATGGTTCAAACTATGTAATTGTAAAAATATAATTTAGAAATAATAATAATAATAGCTTATTTATACATAATATGCTGTAGCAAAATTTTTATGTCTATGCCATTTACAGAAGTAGAGATTTAAATTAACTTCGGGTGTAGGAAAATCTTGTATTTTCCATTAGTTAGTTAGATCTTTCTACCGTTTAAATTAAACATTTTTAATGATATATAATATATTAAATATTACGTTAATTATTATACATTTTTCTACGGATTCAAAAATCTGTATCGTATAGGGGAGATTGTTGTACATTGGGACGTTCCTGTTGTTTGTACCTTGGGACATTGGGAATTTCTAAAAGCTTATTGGCAATATCAAGAATTTTTTATTTTCTAAATGTGATTCTAACAAACTGATAATAGCACAGTAAAAGACAGCATCAGAAATGCTGAACACAGGACCCAGGGTGTGAAAGAAAATTTCGTAAAAGTAAAAGAAGTGAAAGTAAATATCTTTCTCATTCTAATTTGATTTCTGAACTAGTATTTGTAAAACTATTCTACTCAATTTTAAATGGATATTGAGCAGTAATATTTAAATGTTTTGGTTATGAGAAAGTAATTATACCGAATTTTGATTGACCACAATTTTGATTTTATTTAAATCGTGTGATGATTGTACCTTGGGACATGTCTCAAGGTACAACATATGTAATTGTACACATCTCAACAATCCAAGTATTGTTTTAGTAAAAATATGGTTTAGTATGTTTTAATATAACATTCTAATAATAATAATTCTACTGCATCCAGAATGGGGAAAATAATCACCTACACAACAAATCAACAGTTCAGAATCTGATATTGATAAACCAATTTTATGAAGTACAGATGATAACAATATTGAATATGATCAAGCCACAGACACATTAGAAAAACTGGTACAGAAAAATTGTTACTAAGTATTATTATTATTATTATTATTATTTTGTTTTTTACAAAAGTATCTGAAATAAGGATAATAATATAAATATATTAACTTTTATTTTTGAACCTCCAGAAATACCCCTTGTTTACGACCTTGATCTGAAGTACTGGAGGTCATTAACACTGAGGTTTTTAAAGTGCACAGGGGACAGTAATAAATTTATTTATGGATATGAAAATTATGATATTTCATCAGACATTCAGTGTTAAACACTCACTGAGTTATGAACGAGGAATCTCACAGTTCACTTTACATCATACAATGTTAAAATAGGGACTTTATCAATACTTGGTTAATTTACGAATAAGATTTGAACTTTTAAATTTATTATTATTTGTGTAATGCATCTGCAAGTGTATTTTTTATTTATTTTTTAATTTAATGCCTTAAAATATCATTTTCCCTAATTATTTGCATAAAACTGGTTTAGGTTAAGACTACTGCATGAATTTTGAAGCATGCTTCAAGGTACAACATGGTGTTGAACCTTGGGGCAGTTTACTCTTCCTACTTAAAATGGCTGACAATTTTTTATTTTCAAACAGTTAAAAGTTAAAAAAAAAAAAAAAAAAAAATTATAGAGGAGAATGTTGGAGTATTTAAGTCTTTAGAATATAAATCTAACTTCAATTTTAGAAGTTAAAAATTAAAATGTGATAAGTGTCCCAAGGTCCACTCTCCCCTATAACTAATACAGGTCGAGTTTACTACCGTTTATGGGTACCTTCACAAAAATCGACCTGGCAAAAAAGGTATCTTCACAAAAATCATACAGCTAAAATCGGTACTTTCACAAAAATCTTAGTCCTCCCAGCAAAATCTAACATTTTTAATTAGCACATTTTCAAAGGAAAGTAATTCGTGCATTTCTGTTGATGCGATTTGCGAAGCAAGAATCATACAGAATGTTGGTTTTAATCTACACACAAGCGTTTGTTATGGGTGAGAAACAGTGCAGCATATGTAAACAAAACGATCCTTGTGTGTATCGGTACAGACACGCTCTGAAATTGTGGCCATAGTGTACTGTTTGCTGATTCGTCAGGTGGTTTAACATTTTGGTGACTGTATGGTGATGTGTTTATCCTCCCTGGTACAATTCATGTATACTGCAGTGATACTAACACAAATAAAAACAACTTCTACTTACACTATCTCTACTGAACTGTTTACTTCAGAGTGAAGTAAGTTTTGGATTTTGGTTCCTGTTCTGCTATAAGCCTCACACTAGCTGCTGAGAGTTAATTTTATTATTCTACTTTGTTCAAACTCCCCCCCCCCCCCAATACACACAGAGAGAAAGAAAAAGAGTGCACTACAATTTTTCACAAAAATAAAATATAGTTAAGATTTTTCACAAAAATAGGTATTAAGTCTGAAATCTTAGATTGGCCCCTGTAAAGTCTCTATCCTAATGAAATAATTTTCATTGGTTTATTTTATTTTCAATTAAATGTAACAAATTTAGAACTTACATAAATATATTTTTTCTTTTAAATATCCCCTTTATGGTGTATTTAGAAAAGGCCTATAAGGAACAGATTATTAAAAAAAAAAAAAAAAAAAGTGTGTTAAGAATAGTTTTTTTTTTTCAGTATTATCAGTTTCTAATAAATAGAACACATTTTAAATGCATTTTTTATTTTCTGCCTTTTAATATTTTATGGAAAACAGTGGCATTATTTAAGAAAAGAGTAACAGTTCATAGTAAGTAGAATTTTCTGTTTCTAACTGTAGCAAAACAAAACCTATCTGCTATTCAGACAAGCCAGATCAAGTTTGATATAACTTGAAAAGTATTTTTAAACCTAGCAATTTTCTTTGAACTGTTATATTAATCTGCAGAGTTTTAATGTTTTTGTTATTAGGATTTTACTTATAAAGAAAATTCACATTTACATTTTCAAACTTATCAATTTAATAAAGAAACTAACTGTATTGCAAAATATCATAACACTTTTTGCGTTTATTTATTTATTTTTATAGAAAGGCAGTGACAGTTTTTAAATAGCAAATTATAAATTTATTTATTCCTTTATTACTTTTTTCACTCTTTTTTTTCTTTCTTTTTTTTTTTTTTTTTTTTTTTTTTACTAAAACAATTTCACTTTCCTTCATCAGAATAACTCGTAATTCGGGAAAAATTTCTATTTTACAGTTTCATAATCACGAATTTTATTTTATTTTTTTCTTTTCTGAAATGTTTTGTATACGTTATTTGATTAATCTCCATTTGAAAGTTTCAAAACTTTTTACTTTCAATCTCATTTACAAAGAAGCACCTTTTATTTTTCTTTCCAGTGAGGCAAGCCTTTAGACAGTTTATGAATAATTCAAAAATGAGCTTTTTAAAAAGAGAATAATGTATATTTTTATGGCGAATATCTGCAAAAATATTACATTTTCTTATAAATTTTCCATAAAATAAAACTTGTAATATATATATATATATATGTGTGTGTAAATAATAATAATAATAAAAAAAAAAAAAAAAAAAAAAAAACACAAATCGTTGTTATATATATATATAAAACAACGATGTTTTTTTTTTTTTTTTTTTTTAATTTTATAAATTTTAGTGGAATAACAAGATGATGTTCTCCACTAGAAAGTAAACGTTTACATGAAATAGAAATTAACTAAATTATTTGATTAACTTAAAAAATATCATTTAATTCTTATTTTAAAATAATTTAATAATTCTTTGTCAATTTAAAAACTGACAGACATATGGTTTATTTTCAGAAAATTTCCAATCAAAAAGAAATCCGTTTATAAAACAAATAAATACATAAATAAAACTAGCATAATTACATTTAACAATTTTCTACTTTTTTAATTCTATTTTCAGATATTAGGTTTTATAATTTGAACAAACGTAAGTAAAGATTAACCATGTTCTTTTTGATAAGATTATTCTAAAGATATAGTTATAAGTCTAAAAAGTTGATATATACAAAAGATCGTTTTACGTATAAGTCTCCAAAGTATATTGGAACCATACCAAATTTTGAAATATGCTATAAAATTAATAATTATATAATTAATTTATAAATATGTATTTTTAATTATTATTTTATTACTTTGATATACATAGAGTTTAAATCCATACAAGGAAGGCTTCTAATACCAAGTAATCAAATCAAATTAAAAATAAATAAATAATGCAATAAGGCTTCTATGTAAAATTTTTGTATAAATTATTTTTCAAGGGTTAAAAAATATGAATTACTATATAATAACCTAATAATGTATATATTACCCAATTTATAGATTTTTCTTAAAAATAAATAAATAAAATATGGGCAAAATTTGTTTCACAAAGATTACTGTTACTGTTAATGATATAAAAACGTATACAAAGTATACGCATAATATTGTGCATATTATGTGTGTAGTAAACAGGCATCCCACCCCATATTTTTAAACAATTAAAACTGCAATTGTAAAAAAAAAAAAAAAAAAAAAAAAAAAAAAAATTCAAATAAAATTTTAACTAAATCACAAATCGTATTATGCAGAAATATATACTTTTACGGCTGGTATTATTACTTAACAAAGTACGCTACATAATAATACACAAAGCTTGTGCTGTAAAATGAAAGATCATTTGTAAGTAATATTTTGAAAATATGTAAAAAAAAAAAAAAAAAAAAAAAGCTAGTAATTTTAAATATGAGAAATAAATATACAAAGAGAGAACATAGGTATTTTAAACTTAAAGTTGTATAAAATTTCCAACTGAATGATACTTTTTTACTTATTTTTATATTTAAGATAAACATTACTCAAAACTCTCTAATATGTAATTTATATCCGAGCAGAAATTTTTCATAAAAAAAAGAAGAAGAAGAAAAATACAAGAATTCATGATATTAATGCTGTATTAAGAGATTAAAATACCCAGCAGAAGTTACATTATTTTCCTAATAATTGCAAAAATCCCTTGTTCAAAACTTATTAATGTGTTATTCAGTTTAACACAATCTTTATTATTATTATTATTTCTTTTTAATTATTAATCGAAGAAATCATTAAGAAATTTTATGGTTATATCACCATATTCACGAATGTTCATTATGTCGTATATCCTAATAGTGGCCATTACAAAAATTGTTTGCAAATTGCTGTCATAAAATTAGGAATTTTGCATTCATGTGCATTAAAATATAAAATTATTAAGTAAATTAAAATTTATCAAAAATTATTAAAATTGAAAAGGTTAAATTTAAATATTTTATTTTATCAATATATATATATATATTAGACTAGCCTAATGTTATCTCCCCCCCCCTCAATTTGGTAATATTATTGTTCAAATGTATATTTTGAATATGATTGGGTATTGCTTTATATATCCATTGGCAAAATAATTTATCAGAAACATTTTTATGTTTGAATGGTGAAATATCATGTTAATTTCAGGTTTTTTGATATCTTAAAACTGTGTTTTAAAGTATAAATTACAAGATGTAAACTAAACTGGATACACAAATTTATATATATATATATATATTATTTAATTATAAATTTTAAGGTATTTTTGCTAGAATATTTTCACAATTAAATGTAAAATTAGCGAGGCTCAAACATTTTAAAAAGAATAATACTATTACTAATAATAAATAAATAAAAAATAAATGCTTGAATTTTACTTTTTTAAATTTAAATAGTTTTAAAGAAGTTTTAATATACATTCACACACGCACAAACATGCACGCAAAAGTGTTTTTTTTTTTTTTTTTTTTTTTTTGAGGTTTTATTAATAAAAATATATGGCTGATTTAACGAAATTCTTGTTGCTTCAAAGCAACAAAATAATTTATGAACTCCCTTCCCCCTTTTTACATAGTTTTGAAAATATTTTGTAGTTTTAACACACACACACACACATATATATATATATATCTTAATATATATAAATCTCGTGTCACAATGTTTATCTTCAATGGACTGCTAAACCACTTAACCGATTATAATAAAATTCGCACACCATGTGCAGTTCGATCCAACTTGAGAGATAGGATAGTTTAAATCTCAAATTATAGTCGCAATTTTAATTTATTGCTAATTATTTGTCTGTTATTATTTGACAGTCACAATTATCTGTTAACTCCAAATGATTCTAACAGATGTCGATACCTTTCGACTGGGTTGAAATGAAAGCTGAAATATATTTGGTGCTGCCATCTACACAAAGAATCTTCAACTTTTTAACCTATTAATAAATTTCGTATAATTCAACTAGCAGACCCGGTCACGCGTTGCTGTGACTAAGTTATACGTTGAATTATATTCCAGTAAACTATTTAATACAGTTAAATTATTATTTACGAATAAAGACGAAAACGTTGTAGCTGATGTAAATACCCACAGGATTGAGATTTGAACCTTAGGTCAAAATTTGGAAGCGATTGATAAAAATTTTCGTAGAGTTGATATTAAGCACAAATTAATTTTATTGTAGGGTCTTATAAATTTTAATGGAGAAGTGATATATATTATTGCTAATGCTACTTAAGATAAAAATGCTAAAATGACTAATATATAAATTAAATTATATTAAAATTCTATTAAAATAAAAGTATAAAAGAAGCAGACGATTTTAAAATTAATTTTTATGGAGGAGTGAAATATAATATATGCTATAATGGATAATTTTACTATAAAATGACCTCATCATCTTCATCTATATAAATAAAGAGAAGTGTCTGTGTGTGTATCTGCGCTCTGGTGCTCACACTACTGATCGCAGAGCTTCCAAATTTGGCATATAGGTACCTGGGACCATGCATGTGTGCACCTCATCGAGATTTTTTCGAATTTCGAATTTGAATTTTTTAAATTAAAGTTTTTTCGATTTTAAATATTGGCTTTAATGCTTCATTTTTCATAGATTTATTATTTTGCTTCTATCGTCTGCGTATCTTAGCAACGGCTATTACGCAACTTATTTTTATTGAATACATTCATTTGAAGGCGAATTTTTTTTTTTTTTTTTTTTTTTTTTTTTTTTTTTAATTTGTTATATTTATTAATCGTAATGCAGCAGAAAAAATTTATAACAGTTATATTTAATTTTTTATAGTAGAACAACTTCTTATTTTTCAATTTTTAATTAATTCCTTTAGAAGAAAAAACTTTTATTTGTTAATTTTTTTAATTTACAGTATTTATCGGGAAAAATAGTAGTATATACGTAGTAAAAAGGATTAAAATGATTAAAATTTATTTGTTTATATGTTATATTTATTTTTTAATCAACTTTTTGTTTTGTTTTATTTTATTTCATTGGTCGGAATCAAATTGTAATAAAGTGTAAATAGCATGGGCTATAAAATACATGGTTCAAAACTAAAATATTTAATAGATGCTGAGATACAGTCATCTTTAAAATCGTAGTTCTTAAATTGTAGCAGATCCCCCCTACCGTCGATAAATATCCAGATTGAAGTGCCCGGAAAAGATCTTTCTACAGTCACGGGAAATCTAGACCTGATGCAGTGCGGGCGGGAAAAAAGCTGCCGTAGACAGCGGGTACCCTAAGCGAAGTTTGGAGCAATTTCATTTTCTTTTCTTTTTTTTTTTTTTTTTTTTGGTTTTTTCAAGAATGTGGTGTAAAAAAATAAATATTAATTCAATTCTTTCAAAAATTCATTTAAATATAGTGACCAGCGAAGCGGGCGTAGCCTGCTAGTATATATATATATATATATATATATATATATTTTTTTTTTTTTCTGTGGTACTTACAATTGTTATGGTATTTTGATGATCGTGTGTACAAAATTTCCTAATTTTTAAGTCGATAATTAATAAAAGAACTTTATAATGTCCAGAGGCCCCTTAAAACACTTATAATAATAATAATAAAATAACGTCTTTAGCAATACAATTTTATATGAATGTTCACACTAAAATACGATAAATCTTTTTGTACAAAAGAGGAAAGGAAAAAGAAAAAACCTAAGATTTTTTTTTCCCTTTTGAATCCACACTATTTTTTTTTTTTTTTTTTAGTTTATTACTAAGCCAAAATATTATGAAGCGCTTAAAATACGTCTATGTAATAATCCATAAATATAAGTATATAGAAAGGAATTACATTTACAGCTTAGGATGAACATTACATTATCTACTTAAAAATAAATCAAATATTTCATGTGTTAAAATAAGTTAAATAAAGAATTTTATCCATATCTATATATATATTATAAAACGATTACAGGCTAGAATAATTTAATTCGTTAAAATTTTCTGCATTAATTATTATTTATGTGTTTATTAAAATTCACAAAAGAACTCATTAAAATGTACAATAATAACTAAATATTTATTATTAAATAATAATTAGAAATTATTCATGTTTAATGTTGTTATTTATATTACGTAATATATGCTTTCATATTCTTTTAAAATATTTTTGAAAATTTAAAACTTTCGAATTATTAAAACATAAAAGCTGTGGTTCAAATATAACTTAAAAAAAAAAAAAAAAAAAAGTAAAATCTTTACAAAGTTCTTAAATATAATAAAATAAATAATTCTTAGAATTTTAGTGTTTCATGAATTGTTGATGTGGAAAAACAAATACTGACCAACAGAGGAAGAGCAGTCAGCAATGTTGCAGGGAAGATGCTATTTAAGGGAAAAATGTATTAAAAGGGGGGGGGGGAAATCCTTAATGCTAATTTTGTTTATGTAAGCAAGTTACCATACATTTTATTTTTTTATAAAATACTAACTAAAGATGCATATTCACTTACTGTAGGTTTTTTTTTTTTTTTTTTTTTTTTTCTAAATTAAAATGACTAATTTACTATATTGAAAATCTATGCTATTAACTCAAAATCTAAATTCTAAAAGAAAGATACAGAAAACAGTATATAATTCCAAATGTTAATATAGTAAAACATTGAATATTAATAATTCAATAAAATCTATTTAAAATGCTTATTGTTATATCATAGTCATAATAAAATTTAACAATAATTGGTTAAAAATTAAAGTAATTTAAAATACTATGTAAATTATATTAATTTTTGGGAAGTACTTATTTACATAGCTTTTATTTTAAAACGAAAATTATGGTCGTGTAATTTTTAGAAAAAATTACGAATTGTTTTATCATTTAAATTGATTTAAAATAAATATTTATTTTTTATTATTATTACTGAATAGTATTTTGAAAAGCTATATTAGTAGGAATGTAATATGAGGATTCTACAAACAAACAACTGTGACTGTTTTAATCTGAGGTTTTATGATATTATAATTTAATTTAATTGTTAATTGTATTATTTAAAAAACTGTTAATAACAATAATTAATGTATATCTTTTTTTGTTTTTTTAAATTTTACAAATGTGGAATTAACTAAGCATACATATAATAATGCTGATGAAATTATACTTTACGAATCTAATATATATATATATATATATATATACACACACACACACATATAAATACATATATGTACCTTTGCAAATATTGCACAAGAAAAAATATACATATGCATAAAATTTTAAAATAAGCAATTACCTTCCTTCCTCCCTCATTTTCTTTTCCACAAGGCAATATATCAAATAATATATTAAAATATAAAAAATAGATGAAAAATTCTGGTAAATCAATAATTTTTTGTTTTTATTTTCTTTAATTTTTTCTTATAATTCTACTTATAGTGCCTTGAAGAGTATCATAAATATGTTAAAATATTTTTTAATGATAAATTTATTAACCATTTTCAAATTATTTATAACTATTGAAACTCATGTTTTATATATTTTTTAATCTAAGCTTTATGTTATTATTATAAATTATATTTTTAATTTCATAATTAAATATATATATATATATATATATATATATATTTATTTATTTAAATAATAAATATTTCTTTTTGCTTATGTGGAATTAACAAAACACACATACACATATAATAATGCTAATAAAATTATACTTTATCGAATATCTAAAATTCTATTAGGAAAAAAATAAATAAATACATATTTTATAAATCTTAATCACTTAGAAATTATAAATTTAAAGGGTTTCTTCAATTAATTAATAGTGAAAAACTTAATATCAGTAATTATTTTCCCTCCCCTCTCATACTCTTTTAACTAAGGCAACATATTAAATATAATATATTAAAATGTGTTTTATTTATATGAAAAATCTTGAAAAATACATAGATTTTTCCTCTTTATTTAATTATTTTAATTTATACTTTTACTTATAGTATATTGAAAAGCATCATAAATATGTTTAAAAACATTTAATATTCTTTTAATATTAAATTTATTAATTACTTAAAATTCCATATATAACTATTTTAAACTCAATAATCTATATGTTTTATATGTTACTTAACTTTAAAATGATGTTTTCATTATTTATGGATAAATGATGTTTTCATTATTTATGGATTTTAATGTGAAAAACTATTAAAAGAAATAAATTATGTATTTAAAAACTTCAAGAATATCTGGAATTTTTCTTATATTTGTAAATGCATCTTAAACATAAATAATGACTTCTAGCATAAAATATCAGAAGTAAAAGAAAAATATATAAAATAGTTGAATTTTAGTTTACATGTAAAACACAACGTTCAAAAAATATTTTTTAATTAATTTTTTAAAATGTTACATTTAAAAAAATATATATTTTATTATTAAGAATATGCAAAAATTGTTTTCTAAATGTACATGAATCATTTATCCGTTTCAAAATTTGATAGAAAATTATTAAATCTTTAAATACAATACTGAGTAGACGATAATGTTATAGACCATTATAAATATAACCAAAACGTTACTGTTAAAAATTTCAGATAATTTTATATTTAATTTACATGTAATATTAAAAAATGTGTAAGAGTAAATATTTGAAAATTTTCAAGTTTCACTTCTTTATGCTTAATAAAATTTTATGTAATATATATATATATATATATCCCTAGAGTAAATATAATGTAAAATATGTCCTTTAAAATTTGTAAATAAAAATGCTTTAATAAATAATGTTAAAAAATTATACATCACACACACACGTATATATATATATTTATTATTATTAGCATCTAACTTATTTCATATTTTATAAAACTAAATACCTCAATACATTGTTTTCAAATATTTTAAGTTTTACTCAATATAATGAAATTTCAATACTGATAAAATAAAAAATATATATAGTTTTAGAACTTAAACATTTACAAGAAAAAAAAAAAAAAAAAAAAAAGAGTAAACATAAAAATTAAACAGTAAAAAAGAATATTAAATTAATGAAAATATATAATTACTCCCAGGAAACTTCATCTCCATTGTGAAGTCATTCTTAATTTACAATTTTTCTGAATTTTATTATAAAACTGAAACAACATATATTAATAGTAATATTCATATTGGCATATATTTAAAGAAATAAATTATTTTATTATTTATTTTTCAATTATATATATTCAAACGATCATTATATCTTTTTGGACACTCTGCGTTCATTTGACCAAGTTCATATAAATTAATATCTTTCCCGCAAGTCTGCTGAGAAACATATGCAACTCTTTAAACACAGAGACAGAAACATTGCAACACAGCTGTCAATGTTTCAGAACAGCATAAATATTCAGAAAGCACTGTAGTTGATGAATATTCACTGCATCTTACCTTAGAAACACGTTTTAATCAAAAACATCCGTTTAGAATTATCCCAAATCAGAAAAAAAGAATCATATCCTTGATCTGACAAGAACGCCAAACTCAATGGCGACCACAGAACGCCACATGCATACCGACGCTCAACTATATTCATACCCATCTATTTTGAATATCGGCGTCATCATTAAGAATAAAAATTGCCCGAAAAGAATTATTTTCTCGGGAAGACATTCATCAGAGGTGTGATGTTAATAATAACCTTTTTATTCTAATGATAGTATCCATCTGTGCATCTAAAATTAAAATAATAAATGAGAAAAACAATTGATATCTGTGCGTAAATATTCCCCAAACCCATCACCGACTGTCTACGGTTCCACCGGCAAACAATTGTGCATGGAAGTCGCAAACGCGCTCGCTCTTTAACTCCGCCTTTGGCTGCCAATCACTCCAAATCTCGACTTTCTATTGGCTCATTCAAATGCACCTTTCTAAGATGGCGGACACCAGGCCACATTCTTATTGGTGACGCCATCTTTGGTGGTGTTGGGTCTGTTACGACCCCCGACCCCCAGCGGAGGGTGGCCAACGAGGTTAGGCCTATTTTTTTTATTTTATTTTCTCTTTTTTTCCCTACAGTTTCGCTCTCTTTTCCCTACCTCTCCTGTCCCCCCTCTCCTTACACTCGGGCATCGCTGCGGAATGTGTTATCTGCTGGTGGTGAGCATAGATTCTGGTGTGTCGAAGGTTCGATGCAGTGTTCCAATGCTTCCAAAAGAGGCGGCTTACCTCTACAAGGTGCAAATGTATTGCCCCCATGGATTACTCTCGCTTGTGATTTGAACCCTTCGGTGCCTTTGACGATGCTAAACGAAGTTCCTGAATATCTGCTGGCGCTGTGTGCATGTGTGGTGTATACTCATCTGTAACTCTAGGCCTAAATATCTTATCTCAGGAGTGAATCTTTTCTGCCCAACAACAATGTGTCGTGATGTGCAATATTTTTGTTTTGCTTCCTGAGCGTGATGTGCAGGGATATATACAGGAATGCAACTCTGGGGAAAGGTAGGTTCCACTCGTTTCTCGAAAATTATCGTACTATTAAAAAGTATTTATTTATATTTTCAAACATTAAAATAAAATAACAATATAATATCTTTAAATAATATATTTCAATTGAGAAATCCTGGAAATTTAATAATACATGGGTGTAATAATACGAAAAATTTTAAAAATATTTATTATAAATGCAAGAGAAATTATCAGATTTTTTTTCCCTCGGTAAAAAAATATAAATAAATAAATAAGTGAAAAAAAAACAATAATTAAAATAGATGTTCGGTAAATATTTAATAATAATTAAAAAAATATTAATAGAATAAAAATACTAAAATTTTAATATTATTTCTGTTTATGCGTTAAATAATTTTTAATTAAATCAATCAATTAATAAATTTTAATAATAATAATAATACAAGTAACAATGGAATGTTTTTTCTTTTTTTCACTTTTTTTGTATTTCAAACGGAGCTTTCCCCTGGGTTTTAGACGATTTTACAAAAATTAATTTATTTTGCATATTTTTCAATTACTTAATTAAAATACATTATTTACTAGTCTATTTTGCATTGTAGTCGCGATTTCTTAATTACATTAAGTATTTCAAACTTAATCGACACTTACATGCACTTGCCTAAAAATATTTTTCATACTGCATATATTTACGAATTATTTATAGAATTTCTATTTATATTCGAATAAAAATGTGCATTTTCCCCAAAGTATATTTTTTAAAGAAAAATTTTTGATAAGAATTTACTTAAAGATTTTTTTTTTTTAATTACTAAATAATTTAAAGTATTTAACAGAACATTTAAAATATTTTGTAAAGCATCAAATAGTTCTAATTTAATTAATATTTACATTTTCAGTAACAGCATTTCTAATTATATCAGTTATTTTCAAACAGAAAAATTGCTGAATTATTATTTTTATTTTATTATTTATTTATTTATTTTTTGCTATTTATTTTATCTTTTAACACTTTCTATTAAATTCTATGTTAAATTTTTGAAGTGTAGACAAATAATTCCAAATGCCCATTATTATTTTTTTAATTAATTAATTAATAAACTGATAAATACGAAAAGGAATTAATTAAATTTGTATAATAAATAATTCACAATAATTAATGCTTTTGAATTATTAATTTATTTGTTAAAGTGTGAAATTTAGCTGTGTCAAAATTTGCGATTTATAACCAAGCAAAATCATCGTAATTGTTTTACTGAGTTATGAAATAAAATTTCATAACTCAGGAACCGGTTGCTCTAATACTAGTAAAATAATAAAAATTTCCCCTTTAAATAATTTCTATATTTAATATACCTTTATAATGCACATATATAAAGCATTTTTTTTTTTTTTTTAACGCAGTTAAAGCCAAATAACAGAGCACTGAATACCACATAAGACCAATAAAAATTAACTTTCACCAAATTAAATTTTCTTTTGATGACTTTTAGTACAATTATTCAAACAATAAATTACATGATAAAAATGTGTTCATAATTTTGAACTATTATAATATTTGAAATATTGTAAAAACTGATAATATAGAAAAATGCTTTAAATGAATGGGTGTGTGTGTGACAAAGATACATATGTGAAAATACAATCCGTTGGGGAAATATATATATATATAATTTTTCTACTATTTTATTTTATTTTAATTTATATATATATATATATATATATATATATTTCTCATTCCCCTCCTTTTTTGTTGCCATTTATCATAAATATAAATGAATTATTTCTGTGTAAGTTTTCTTTCTTTTAATATACGCGCAAAACTCTTTTCTTTCTAAAATCAATTATATATGTAAAAGTGAATCACGTCGTCCTTTTGAGACACTCTTAAATATAAGATCATAAAAATGCATTTTACCATTTTTAAAATCTCGTGCAGTTAAACAGTAGAATTTTTTTTTTTTTTTTTTTTTTTGGGGGGGGGGGGGGGGGCAAGTGATAACTGTTTTATATAATGTAGCTTCATAACTATTGAAAACAGCTGAAATTGTAATTGGATCTCCCTTAAACTATTTCTTCGAAAACATCATTTTAAATGTATTTAATGCAACTTTAATTAGTGTCTATCTAAAAAAAAAAATTGGTAATTAATTTTTCTTAAATTAGTCATGTTTTATGATGCAAAAGTGGATTAAATTAGTTTGAAAGTGTGTGCATACAACTGGTTTTAAAATAAGAAAAATTTAATTAAAAAAATTTTTTTCTTGTTTTCTTTTATAAGATTCTGTCTTTAAATTAAAACGATAACTAAAATATTTTGAACAGCTACTGTTCCAGAAATTAAATTCTAAAAAAAAAAAAAAAAAAAAAAAAAAAAAATCCCTTTGTCAATCAGTGAGTTTATGACTGATACAAATAATCCTGAGAAATACATTGTGATTTAAATCATGCTTTTAAAAGTAAAAATATGGATTTTTATCATTTGCATTTTCCCCCCTAGATGGCGTTTAGTAAACATAATTCATATTTTCAAGGATTTCACTTTTCGGTTTATATAATCACATATTTATTATTCTTTTAAATTTTAGATGCATACTGAATGTTTTCGTTGTGTCCTATATAATATATATATATATATATTTTTTATATCTGAAAAGATTACTCGTTTTCTTGGAAATATTTTATAATCCTCAGTGCACAGTTTAGTTTATTCTTTACTAAAACATCTCTTTTGAATATAAAAATATGTAAAAATGATATTTGTAAACAAACGTTCTTCTCTTTTATTTTAGACTACTACAAAAGTTTGACCAAACAATCAGTTTACCTGAAAATTGATTAACTTTGTTTTGATGAAGCACTGAAACAGTCTTTAATTAATCAATTTTATTTTTATTTATTTAATGTTTCCCAGAACATGAACAAAAGTTTTATTTTCTCTAAACTTCTAACAATTTTTCCTAAACATTTTTTTTTTTTTTTTTTTTTTTTTTAATTTGGAATTAGTAGAAATTAAATCAGGATTTATATTTTCACTGAAATCTAAATAAATAAAATAAACAAAATTCAGTTGTACTTAAAAATCTACAACAATGTATTTTCTTGTAGATTTTCTTGTCTTTTTTTGTCTTGAATGACTTAGCAGGTATATTTTTTATTCTATTTAAATTACATAA